>LPNX010351134.1:235553-253980 GCA_001517045.1 Pseudotsuga menziesii
TGTGATTCATAAAAATGCGCTCCGATTTTTATCAACGCACACACGTTATTGTTCATTATAATGAGCAAGAAATTTGTTTAAATTCAAAAATGTATTCCCTCCAAATGATAAGGCCAAGTCTCTACCCATCCTTGCATGGTGTTCTTAGGCCTATGCGTATGCTTCGAAATTTGCTTCGGATTCAACATGCCTATGCCTTGGAGTATGACAATGGCTAATTTAGCATTATATCCAAATTTTCAATATGCTCATGTTTAGCCATTGGTTACAGCACACCTCCATTTTTTATGAACTTTTTGAAACAGATATGGTTTTTTTTACAGATTCCAAATATGTAAATTTTAGCAAGAATACATATTTTTTTCTATTTTTTTCTTATTTATCTTCTGTCATCACTTCTCAACTCAAAAAAATCACTGTTAGTGTTTTGTCCATATCTCTTTCGTTTCTCAACCATTTAAAAAAAATGTATGGTGCACTAAAGAACACCGACCTCTACATGCTATAAAAAATCCCATTTCCAAATAATTGCATTAAGACATTCAAACGCTGCACCCACAATTGACGTGCCGATTTTGAGGCTTGATCTTAGATAATTAAAAAAAAATTATTTTTATTATTGGAAAAATAGTTGTGCACTAGTACTATATGTTCTCTATATGTATACCGGTTTTCGTAAGTTTATTCCATCATATAGTCACTTAGAGGATGCACCCACAAAAACATATACCTTATAATTTGTCCCATAAATAAAAAAGTGCCCGTTAAAAAATATCTACCTTTAGATAGTTAACAACATTTTCAATAGAAAAAAATTACATATTTGGAAACATCATTCAATTTCCTACATTTCTTGTTTTATACTCATCGTAGGATTCATTTTGTAAGTGTCTCAAAATATCCATGGAAGTTGATGGATGCCTGTTTTTTCAGTTTTCCATTGCATCTAACGCGTCAAAAGAGACCCTCATCAGCTTGCACACATCCTCAATCTAGATAGTACATCTATCTCGTTATCGTTCATTAGATCGTATTCCACAAAATAATTATGTGAATTATATTTTAAATATATACTAGCACATCCACATAGTTTGTGGTTGGAACACCTCCATAGAGATCAATTGGTTGAAATGGAATCATAGAATGGAAGACAATTTTGAAATATTTTTCTATTAGCCATATTTTATAGTTAAAAGGGTTCAACTATGAGTTATCCATGCCTAGCTACATGTTATCATTGACATTCTTCTTGTCATCCATTTCTCAACTATCCATTATTTTTTATATTCTTTTATCTCACATTCTTCTACTTATCTCTCATGAATTGTTATTTATCCATTCATGAGCTATGAGTTTTCCATGCATTTCTACTAGTTATCTATGATCAGCTAGCTACTAGTTATTTTTTATTTTCTTTCTGGAATCAATGTCGACAATAAGCTTGTCTCATCCTCATCTGTAGATGAAAAATCATAGACTATGGTCCACCCCAAATCTCAAATAAAAAAGCCTATGAAAGTAATAATTAAATTTTAAATAAAATTTCCAATAACATATATAAAAGATACAATACCACTTGATTTCCAACCTTTTAAAATATTTCATATATGAAATTAAATTTTAAATAAACTTACAAATAAAACTCACTATCTTAGCATGTATATATTAATATGTTAACTTGAATCATTAAGATAATAGATATGGTGAAAAGGTGTTTTTCGATGGAAACATATAAATTTGTATGTTTCATATACTAGATTATTATGTTTGAAATTCAGCTACCATCACTCTAAGTTAACAACGCTCGTCATAATGAACTACGACGAGGAGCTAGCTGATAAATCTACATATTGGTATATTGGAATTAACAAGTGAGATTACTAGTAAACCACGGGCGAATACAATCTGAATGAATAAATGATAGAAATTCATTTAGTCGGTCGTAACCATAATGAATAAAGAGAATAAGGATAAGTTTTTCACATGAATTGAAATAAAAATAAATCTCACAATCACATCAGTTCCTCTAATAGTCAAAATCGCATATTACAATAAAATTAAATACTCACTCACATGTCAAATATGGGTAACTAAACAATTAATAATTACTAAAATAATTCACCCTTAAAAAAGGATGAAGTGGAAAGTTATAATTACTTAGGACGTTGATCATCACAACGAGAGAACCTTGGCATTGGTAAACCAAAGTTGACAAATATAGTGAAGGACTTCTCAAGAAGGTGACAAGGGATGCGGTGAATATTGGTCATGGGTAAGTTTGTGTGCAACATAAAATAGGGTATGAATTTAATCGAGAAGCAAGTGAAACGAAACCTGATCTTTTTAGAACAAATCCCCATCTTTCGAGCATTAGTAAATCAATGGTTTGAATACCATTTTGAAAGACAAGCTAATGCAGATTCAAGCAATAGGATTATATAAGTGTCTTTTTGATGTTAACAAAAAAATGAGTTCCACACTTTGCAAGTTGAATTGAGAAATGGTTGAATTGCCTTGAGAAATGGTTGAATTGCCTTGGTGTTTCATTTCGACTGGAGATGCAATGCTCGAGTTTATGAAAGCAATGGATAGCATCAAAGGTACATTAAGTAGGATTATTATGATGGGGACTTAGAGGAGTTTGACGTTGATCCTGATATGTATTACACTGCTTGCTTGAACAAGATGTTCAAGACTTATTCTCATGATCTTCTTAAAGCAAGTGCAATATCAAGAAAATATTTTATGTTCTTCAAAATTGTTATTGGAAGAGGCACATGGCATCATTTTCCTACTTTTTTCCTCATCCTACTCATGTAACCTTGTTGAAGATGTTAAGTTTTAATAGTTATATTAGATATTATAACATTTAGCATCATAACAACATAACCATAAGAAAAAGGATCACTGAAAGATAGACAAGTACATCCACAGAGAAAGAACACAAAGATTTATCCTAGGAAACCCTCATGGGGAAGAAAACCCAACAAAACTTCCTTTGTATAAGATGTATAAAAAGTACAAGACAATACCTGAGATAGGTGTGACTCCTTTCAACAGATATATATCTCTCTCTCCTATGCGCTATACACAATTTATTGTGTTCTCAAATGAGTAACATGTCTCATCTATTTATACTCTTTTCGGCACTTGACTTTTAACCTAACAAATCCGCCCCACTTAATTAAGTGAGACAACTTCACTTAGGAAGACTCAATACAATATTATATTATATTCATTAGGGTGCTAATGACCCGACTTACAATGGAGGCTTAACCTCATGACTCTATTATGACCAATTACAATAGTACCACCCCAACGGAGGAATAATAACATCTCCCTTGGGTTTCATCAGTAAAATACATTTAGAATATCCTTTGAAGTTACAATATTCAACACTCCCCCTTAACAAGAAGGTTATTCTACTGACAACATCATCATAAACTATAGGAGAATAGAGAGACAAAATCAGCAACATCATCGAGGTTATACATTTATACGTCATAGGAAGTTTTCAACATTCATCAATAAATAGATTAGTTACTCTTCAATGTATTCATCTTCTGTATCACATGATCACTTAATCCTCTTTGCAGCAACGCTTCAACCTTTCCATCCTTCATGGCAACACTTTGATATTCTGATCCTTTGCAGTAGTAATTCGATCTTCTTATCCTTTGCAGAAGCACTTCGATCTTCTGATCCTTTGCGGTAGCACTTCGATCTTCTCGATCCTTTGGAGAAGCACTTCGATCTTCTTGATCTTTTGCAACAACACTTCAATATTCTAATCCTTTTAAACATCACTTTGATCTTCTCGATCCTTTGTAGAATCACTTCAATCTTCTTGATCGTTTGCAGCAACACTTCGATCCTTTCAATCCTTTTGCAACAACACTTCGATCCTTCTTAATCCTTTGTAGCTGTAGTTCAATCTACTTGATCCTTTTCTATCGTACTTTGATCTACTTGATCCTTTTCCACAATGATACTTGCCGTACAAATGATCTCTTTGTAGGATGATCAATCCCTATCACTTGAGGATATAATTCCAAGGATGATGCAATCCTCCATTAGCATGATCGATGATATTGATCAATTGAAATGTCTAAAACTAAATGTAGATCACGACCACACCCAGTTCGGGCTGTGAGGACTCATCGTAGACCATCCATACTACTAAGGTTAGGACCACTCCCAAGTGAGTTGTATACTACGGTATCTACACTTACGTGTAGGCATACTCTTCTAAGAAAGAGTAATGTCTGCAAATCCCATCATAGAGCATCCATACCACTGAGGTTAAGACCACTCTCATGTGAGTGTTATACTAAGATGTCCACGAGGAGTCATCATAGAGCATCCATACCACGAAGGTTAGGAACACTCCCAAGCAAGTGTTATTCTATGGTATCTACATATGAATGTAGCAATACTATCCATACAAGAGTATCATTTTCACATTAGATCTCGAATTAATACAAAATGTCAATCTTGTCTTCTGTAAAGACTCATCATAGAACATCCATACCACAACGCTTAGGACCACTCCTCAGCGATTGTTATTCTATAGTATACACAACTCAATGTGGGTACTCTCCATGTGAGAGTAACATCGACAGGGCCATTCTTATCTAGTAAGGACCACTCACATGAACAGAGTGTTATACCTTCCATCCTCAAGATAGGATACTATCATCCAAAAGTGAATGTCAGACCTTGTTAGCATCTTCAAGCGCACTTGGAATCTTTCATGCTAGAGTATCATTGTCATCCCATCATCGATGTCAGTCTCATCATCGCTCCCTTTTTTTCGGGAGGATCCATATTATCAACCTACTCTCCCTTTGTCCAGGAAGGGTTAATATCTTTGACTTGTTCTTCCTTTTTGACGATAGTCCATATGTTCAATTTCTTTGTCCTTTTCGAAGAGAGTCCATATATTTGACTTGTTCTTCCTTTTTCGAAGAGAGTCTATATCTTCGACCTCTTTCTCCTTTCTGAGAAGGGTCCATATCTTTGTCCTGTTTCTCCTTTCTGAGAAGGGTCTATATAATCACCATTCCTCCTCGTGAGGAAATTTTGTAGTATCATCATCACTGTTCCTCCTTGCGATGAAATTATTTGTGAACTACACCAAGCTTGTCATAGAATATTGGTCACCACATCAATAAATTGCTCATTGGTACTCACATACTAGATTTTTATATCTACCTTTAGTACCATATCCCATAGGATTATTTATCATCTTTATGCAACTCTGGTTGTCACAAAGAATCACTATGGTATCCAACTCCATGTCAAATAGTCTTGACATCAGCTTATGAATCCATGGCGCTTCACAACTAGGGGAGCAAGATGAAATGTACTATGCTTCAACTGTGCTGAGAGTAACATTGGAATTTTTCTTAGTAAACCATGAGATCATGGTAGATCTTAGACAATAACATCCACCTGAGGTTCTCTTTCTGTCTATGGCACTTCCTACCCAATATGAATCCGTATATCCATATAGTTTGTATCCATGATCTCTACCATAGTAAAGTACCAATTCTAATTTACCTTTTAGGTACCTCATCACATGCTTTGTGGCTATCAAGTGAACCCATCTAGGTTTAACTAGATACTAAATTAAGGTGTTCAAATCAAATCATATATCTGGCCTTGTATTCGTCACATACATCAATGACTCAATAATCTATCTGTACTGAGTCATGTAACTAACTCTGATGTCTCCTCAGACAACAGTTTCAGGTTGATGTGCATGGGTGTGTCCATGTCATTACCATTCAACATATCAAATAATATTCTTGATATTTCCATAGCATACTTTCCCTAGTTTGGAAAAATTCCTTCTCGGCACTGCCACACTTCCAGCTTGAGTAAATAATGCATCAATCCAAGATATTTCATCTCGAATTCTTAATCTAGTTTCTTGTTTCTTTCTGTGATCTGTTTCTCATTTCCTATTAGAAATAGATCATCCACATACAAGAATTGTATGACAAGTTCATCATCCATAACCTTAAGGTAAAGGTTAGGATCAAATTTACTCTTGGTAAAGCCCAAGCTTGTCAAGAAGCTATCTATTCTTTCATACCAAGCTCTAGGAGCTTGCTTCAATCCATACATAGCCTTCTTCAACTTGCATACATAAGTGACTATTCCTTTGACTTCAAATACTTGTGGATGTTCGATGTAAAAGTATTCCTCAATCATACCATTAAGGAAGTCTCTCTTTACATCCATCTGGTGTAGATCCCACTTCATCATGGAAGCAAGTTCCATGATGGTTCTGATGGAAGTGTACCTTGCTACTGGAGAAAATGTCTCTTCATAATCAATTCCCTCTCTGTTGAGAGAATCCTGTAGCCACAAGGCTTGTATTTTTCAAGACTTCCATCAATAACATGTTTTATCTTGCAAATCCACTTGGAAGATACCATACTCTTGTTTTTTGGTTTGGGTATTATATCCCAAACATGATGGGTATTCTTCCATCATTCCTTCTACCATGAATTCATCTTGTCAGGTCATTGACATATCCCAGTCTTCCACATTTAAAACTTGAAGGTTTGAATCCACTTTACTCTTGGTAAATTCTTAGTCTATTAGGAAGCTGGCCATCCTGTCGTACCACGTAGAACTCAGATATATTCTGCGATCACTCCTTTTGAAGCATAGTATCTCCCTATGCATTCTATACTAGAGTGATAGGTAGCATCCTCTGCTACTGATCTTCTATGTATCCATATCAGGTTACTAGATACCAAGATACCTTCATCTTGAACTTTTTCAAAAATCTCCTCTTGCACCCATCTGTGAGCTTGTTGTATTCCATCTTCAACCTTGTAGAGAAGGCCAAGATATTCATCACTCTAGGTGATCTTCAAGATCATTATGTAACTGGATGTACTTATCTATGGGTGCCTTCTATGCTCATACAAAGCCTATTCTTGCTTTGTATACTTGTTCTTGAAGATACATATGAAAGACATTATGGACTTCCCTTTAGGTCTTAGAACAAAATCCTAGACATCATTCCCTAGATCAACTGTTACTCTTTGATCATATATTCTTCCATAGCTGGAAGAGTATGCATCAATGATGTCCCTCAACAGTGCCACATATGGTCTTCATCTCTCGAGGTGGATCTACCGCTCTTTGAAGCTCTTTCTTATGTCACGGTGTCTCTTACCCAGGGAGTTTTAGGTTCATGTTTATTGGAGTGAATCTTAAATTGTCGTCACTTATTCTTCAGAACAAGTCTCATCCTCCTTTTCTTGTAGGAGTTTGTACACGACCTTTCCTACAAGTAAAATGCACAAGTTGCATGGTTAGAAACATTTCATAGGACATATGCATAATGACACATTCATATGCATCATGCAACTATTTTATCCAATACAGCCTTCATCTATAACTCACAGAAAATTTCCAGATGCCTCCCATCTCTACTATGACATCATTGTGATTGTGCACTAATCCAATATGTCAACAAAGAGCTTTCATTCTAGATAAGTAGCAATGGAGTGTTGTATAACACCATGGGGTACTTACCCATAACATGCATATTAGTAGTACACTGTCATTAATGAAAACATTATGTCATGCATAATACACAACATATATAGGAAATACAATTCAAATACTTATCTTTGTTTGATTTGTCTTCATCTCCTTTTGGATCTGCAACTTCTTCTTTGACCAAAGATATTTTTTCAATCGGATTCTTACTTGAAAGCTTTTCTGGAATGTTGCTTTTGGTGGACCTAAGATTTGATATGTAAGGTTTGTCATTACAACAAAACCTGCAGATGTTCATGAACATTTTAAACCTAGAACAAGGCCCTATCACTAGGCATGGCGATTAGACCACATTTTTTATATTCCCAGAGGTGCAGCGGTTATACCATGAGGAGGTTGTACCGATACTCCAACACCCCACCTCTGTCATAGCTCGGGGGAATTAAACATGAGAATTGTTCTCTAATACCATGTAAGGTTTTCTGTTACACCAAAACCTGCATATTTTGATGAACATTTGAAACCCAACACAAGGTCCTATCACCAGGCGTGGCGGTTAGACCACATTTTTTATATTCCGAGAGGTGCGGTGATTATACCATGAGGAGGTTGTATTGATACTCCAACATGATAGAGAACCATAAATTTCCATATTATGTATATTTAAGATCTAATTGGATATAAATATGCTCCTCCTCAAGGCGATATCAACAACATACTCAGTTTCGTAAAACTGTGATCACAACTGCAAAATATTTGGTATTCTAGTTTTATTCAATTCCTTCTGCATAATTGCTTGATATTGTTTCTGATTTATCTTTGAAAGTACTGCTCCTATGTATCTGAAAATTCTCAATTATCTATCATATTTTGTCTTCTTTCCAACCCCATAGGTTACAACAAAATTTATTTCAGCAATTGGGACTTATGAGAATTTTCCTAAGGTGACTTATTTCAGTACTGTTCAACATAGCAAACTTGTACAGACTTCCATGTGTCACTGTTTCACCTTTGGGGTCTGAAAATTTTACAATGGAAATTAAAGTATGTTCCCTATCTGTAACATCTTGCAAAATTTAATTTTCACCTTCGTATCTTGAGATATTGAAATTCTCTCTCGGTCACCTCTTTAAGGCTTAATCCTGGGAGACGATGGAACCCTGAATTGGAGGAATCATATCTCCTATATTATAGTGAATATGAGACTGAAACTTTCACACAAGGTACATCAGGATGTCATATTCATCCTCGAATAGTTTTAGATTGTGAGCCTTCTCCAATACCGAGATATAGAGAAAGTCCCAACATGACTAGTTTTAGTTTTCTAGGGTTTTCAAGCATGAAAGCCTAATATTCAATAGTTGTAGTTGTAGAATTGTTTCGGCTACACAAAGAATTATTTGAAGGTATATATGATATAATGTTATTTTTTTAATGTTTATATCAGATCTTATAACATTTAGCATCATAAAATTATAACCATAAGCAAAATGATCACTGAAAGATAGACAAGTATAACCACACAAAAAGAACGCAAAGATTTATCCTAGGAAACCCTCATGGTGAAGAAAACCCATCAAAACTTCCTCTGTATAATATTTATAAAAAGTACAAGACAAAATCCCATACAGGTGCACCTCATTTTAACAGATCTCTCTCTCTCTCTCTCTCTCTCTCTCTCTCTCTCTCTCTCTCTCTCTCTCTCCCCTATGCGTTATACATAAGTGAGTGTGTGTTCAAATGAGGAACACATATCCTCTATTTATACTCTTTTCGTCACTTGACCTTTAAGCTAAGAAGTAGACCCCACTTAAATAAGTGGCATGACTTCACTTAGGAAGACTCAATACACTATTATATTATATTCAATACGTGCTAATGAACCGACTTACAATGGAGGCTTTACCTCATGACTCTATGATGACCAATTACAATAGTACCACCCCAACAGAGGAATAATAACATCTCCCTAGGGTTTCATCAGTAAAATACATTTAGAATATCCTTTTAAGTTACAATATTCAACAAAAGAATCATATTTATTTAGTTTCTGTAACTAATAGAAACTTGGCCATCCATGTTGGCCAATACCTCGACAAAGTCATATGTTGTGTGATTGACCTTCGAACACAAAGCTATATGAAGTTGTAATCAGTAAGGATGTTGTGTTGACAAAAAGGAATGTGGACCATATTGTGAGAGGGATTATGTTTGACTATCATTCTTTTAACTGGTTATGGTGAAGAAACAAAAACTAACACGATCGATTTCAACCTTTTGACCTCTTAGATGAGTTATTAAATTTTTGTTTATACTTTGATTGCTTCTATGGTAAAATGGGAAACTTAAGGCCATAAGGTAACTTCAATTTTGACATCTTTAAAAAGAATAATGTTATTGTGTTAAGTTTTTTAGCTAACATTTAAATGGTTGGATAAACCATGAAGCCATGAGGCTGTCTTGTGTTTCATCAATACTGTTGTGGTTTAGATAATTTTTTATTTTATTTCTTTTTATATTGTCTTAAAACCCTTGTTGCAGGAACAAGGGGCCTTTCGACTCTAAAGCGTTATATAGAAGTATATGGGTTTTAAAGCCTCAACCTATCCTTTTGTTTACTGGTTTATTCCTCTTGTTTATTTATATATTATAATAAGTGTTTGTATGAAATATATCTCTTTTACTCATTAGCTTGTGAAATAGGGCTACGCCTATCTATGGTGATGGTTTACTTAGTATAATATGTGTTATGGTATCTCCTTTAAAGAAAATAGTCTTTATACTTTACAATTTAAAACCTGGGAATAACGTTTTAGAAAATAGGTAATATTTATTTAATACTATATATATATACACACACATATACTTCATAATAAGTCTCTGTAGATTTAAATCGATTCATGCATTAAGTTTTGTTTGAGTCTTTAAACCCTAATTTAACTTATCTGTATACCTAATAATTTCAGCTGCAATGGAAGGTTTCTTTATATTATAACTATGATCCTAAAATTTATTTAATGGACGGAGTGCTAATATAGAATATAATAATAATATACTACCTAAGTGAACCTGTTTATAATAAGTAATAAGAGATGTCTGTTGAGGGTTTCGAACTCGAGTTAGAACTTAGTAATTTAATTGTTTACTTAACCGTACTTATAATAATATAAGAATGTAAAAGAAATGAAACTTAAGAAGATTGGACTAATAACTCATAAACTATTAAAAATATTATAGGCATACATATACGGCTGTTATAGTTGATTTTACCACACATGGTGGATCACACATTTATGGCCTTCCTTGTCCCTTTGCAGGCTCTTTGGACCCCATGGACCATTTTTGTACCTTTGATGTTTCCAATATCATCCCTAAAAACATGTATTATTTCCAATACGTGACTTTTAAAACTATTCTCGCGTATATACGTGGATATGACCCTCAAACCCGTGTACATCGAGATGTGTGCAAAAGGTTAAATAGTTTTGGAGTTTTCCTTGATGTGGATTCTAGTCACTTGTCTCTTGGCCTTCCATATGCCTTGATATTGCTCAGATTTGACCTTCCATTACCCCATTGAAGCACTATATAAGGAACCCTTTGGATACATTGAAAGGGGAGGAATTGAAGCGAAAGAAAACTATAGTCCATTGTTGCTGGAGCTTATACTTGAGTCTGCATCCCTTTGTCCCTTGGAGAACTTTGTGTTCTTCCCAATATTTCCTTTGCTTGTGATATTTCTATCGAGAGATGGAGGATTGAAGTGGTGGAGGCCCAGGTGGAGGACTCAGTTTCTCTGGTTTGCAGACGTGCCGATAGAGGTTGTCACTATTGTAATCTCTGATTTATATTAATAGAAAAATATTTTCATGTCCAATAATGTGTATTTAAATGAATATTGAATCCATGGATGCTTTAAATGCTTATATTGTATTGATTATATATGCTAGAGTAGGTCTAACACCATTATATAGCATGCTTATCTTATTTGTTGAATGTTGAGAGAGCAAATTGCTAATACAAGCGAGAGTGGAAAAGCTCAATGGGGATCTACATCAACCATCCGGAATATGGTATGTTTCAAGATCCTTTAGTCTTAGATGTTTTATTTCTGTTGCATATGGGAAAGGATTGATTTCTGTGGTTACTCTGTGTTATCAATAAAGTTGACTCTTGACTGCAAGAGAGCCAAGCTTAGAGAAATCTTAATGATGTGTAAATGATAGCTAGGAGTGAAAGTTTATAAACAGACATATATTTAAGAGATCAAGCAGGGAATGTATCAGTAGAGAATGGATATTAATAAGACATAGTTATGAGCATAACTTCATGAAAGACATGAATAAGGTTCTGCATCAAGTATTAAAGATAATTGTATACTAATCAAGAGAATCTTGCCATGGATTAATAAGACCATGCAAAATATAGAATAATGATAGTACGTAATTCAGTTATTAATCAAAACAGGCTCATATGATCACAATCATTTCAAAATAGCTATTTATATTAAGAAAAAAAGAGTGTATGTGCATACACGTCCCTGCCAACATAGTCTCAGCCCTCAGCTGGAACTCTCCTTGTTTAACTTCCAAATCATAATATATATAAGAAAAATACATTAACAGGCCCTTAATAACCTTTTCTCATCACATCCTATCGACAGACTAAGAATAAACCCAATCAATGATTGGTTACAAGAAATTTGGGATTCGTAAATGAATTCAACTCTTCAAACTTGCCACTTGTATTTGATTTTGAAACTGCTTGCTGAAAATATTGCTTGAAATTTGGAACTCAATGCTTGAAGAAGTCGTTCTAATCCTCTATCTCTCAATATTCTTCCACTTCAAATTCAACGTATGGATGAAGTATTTGATGTGGATGAACCATTTTTTTCTGGCAGCATAGTTGTAAAGCTTCCCATAATTTAAGCGATCTCAGACTTTCAATATTGTTTCCAATGTATTCTTCTATCTCATCAGTATTTAAACAAAAAATGTAATTTGATTTCTTTAACATTGTTCTCCCTCGGCATTACTGGGCATTCCACCTGTCAACATTTATTTATGGCATTTGGATAGAGTACGGGCTTACTGGCATATGCCAATCCTCTGTTCAACCACCACAATCTTTTAAACTTAAGCTCAATCTCAAACAGGTCAATAAATGTATTATTTAGTTAATTGACATCTGGATATTTTTTCACCAGTGTTCATCCAACACTTATTCATTGAGTGCTTAGTGTTTGAAATAAGGTTCGAGTTGCTGGCAATTTTATTTCTTTTCATCACACTTTAAAATTCATTGATAAAATAATCTCAACACCTGTGGGCTTGGAGATAAATGGTAATGTTGACACCACAGCAAGAAATGTTTATCAATAATATAAACACGTTGTACATTAGTTTGGCTCCTTGTGGGATTGGACTTGAGCATTAAACTTCAATTTTGATTTATGCAATGTAATTCCACATGTAATAAGAACAACCATCTAATAATGATAGTCAATTTCATCAACAATTCAATGCGTTGCTTCATGTATGTTGGTTCTAGCATTTGGTTCTTCCAAAAGTCACCCTCACATGCATGTGGAACAAATCTAGTTATAAAATAGATTTGGTGACAACATTTGGCTCTGGCTAGGGATGGCATGCTCCCTGCGAGATGCCAAGAACTAGAAGAATGCGTGCCTTCTATTCCATCTCTGTAATCACTTCTGCAATCAAACTGCAAATTTGTATAGTGCCTTATCCATTAGGCAATGGAGTTATTCAAAAACTTGAAAATACATGTCTTATTAAGTGTTGAAATTCAAACAACTTCTGCAACTGAAAACAATCCTTATACAACCATCTAATCACACTGTGCAAACGGAAACAAATACTCAAAGATGAGCTTATTTATCCACACTACTATTCTAATCACTGAACTCCTTTTGATCAAGTATAATCTCATTTCCAATGTAGTCGTTCAAAAATTACATCAACCAACCAAAAATTGCTTCCAACTTTGAGCATATACTTAAATAGAAATATTGAAAAGCATAACTCATACTTACTTCCATCAAACTATGTCTCTAAGCAATTAATGATAGAATATTTATAGTTCACTATTGAATCTAAACAACTTGCAATAGGATCATAAAAATTACCAAAAATGACCTCTTCTTGTTGCTTGTCTTCTATGAATCCAAGCTGACTGATTTCTGAAAAGTATTGCTCGACTGATGAGGACTGGATGAACGGTTCTAGTAATTCTTTGTCACTTCCTTCCTCAACACCTGATTGATTACTGTCAAAGAGTAGATCATTGTTGAAAATATCAACAAATGCTGTTGTAGCAATCTGCTACTCTAAAATATCCTCATGTACATCATAAAAATGTTGTTCATTGCAGGTTAATGTACAAGTCTGCAATTCTTCATCTAAGTATTCATCGAACACAGGCTGACCTTCATAAAAATATGGGGCAATATTTACATTTGAGGTAATATCAAATGAGACCACATATGCTTTATCATCATTGTATTTATCATAAATTGGGGAATCCCGATCGATTTCCAAAGATGAATATTTATGTTCTATGATGCTATCATCAACTTTAATATCATAATTTTGAAAAATTTCTTGTTGTAAAATAGAATTAGAGGAAGATAATATATCTTCTTCCTTCTTCAGAGCATAACCACTCGCTTCATCTTTACTACTAGAAGAATCTACCTCTAAACCCTGGATATATAATGCATATCCCCTACAACAATGCTAAAAAAGACACTCAACTAGGTAAATCCTCTTACAATATGAATAAAAAGCATCATGAAAATATTTCAAAGAGGAAATACTAGAAGCAGGAAGAGTTTTGTATCATTGTCTCGCACAACCATCTAATGAATACATAAAAATTTTCATTAATACATCTTCATGATGTATACTCAGCTGATCCATGTATTGATGAAATTTAATTACATGATGTGTCGGATTGTTCTCTTTCTTTTCTCTGAATTGTGGAAGAAAATATCCCCACTCGTCCATGATAAGTACTATATTTGGAAAGCATGGAATAGCCTAGAAATTAAGCATATCAAATCTTTGTGCCAAAATAGTATCAACACCCTTTGACATCTTGGAATTGTAAAATCGCCTCTGGATTCTTCAAACATGGAGTCACTTGGAGAATAAATCTGCAGTCAACCTAGTGTCCTGCTCGTGTCCGCCATCAAGATCTAGATATGATCATTGTCATTCTTTCTTGAGGAATATATCTTTGCTCCTCCATCCCCGGCAACGACGCCAGAAGATGTTATCAATAAAGTTGACTCTTGACTGCAAGAGAGCCAAGCTTAGAGAAATATTAATGATGTGTAAAGGATAGCTGGGAATGAAAGTTTATAAACAGACATACATTTAAGAGATCAAGTAGGGAATTTATCAGCAGAGAATGGATATTAATAAGACATAGTTATGAGCATAACTTCATGAAAGACATGAATCAGGTTCTGCATCAAGTATTAAAGATAATTCCATACTAATTAAGAGAATCTTGCCATGGATTAATAAGACCATTCACAGGACAGAATAATGACAATACATAATTCGATTATTAAGAAAAATAGGCTCATATGATCACAATCATTTCAAATATCTATTTATATTAAGAAAAACAAAGTGTATGTGCATACACGACCCTGGCAATATAGTCTCATCCCTAAGCTGGAACTCTCCTTGTTTAACTTCCAAATCATAATATATATAAGAAAAATACATTTACAGGCCCTTACTAACCTTTTCACATAATATCCTATCGACAGACTAAGAATAGACCCAATCAATGATTTGTTACAAGAAATTTGGGATTCATAAATGAATTCAACTCTTCAAACCAGGGATGATTTTAAGAACCCCCCCTAGAATTATATGTATAAAAATTGGGCGAATCTCTCCGATATATAGGAAAAGTTGAAGGCGATTTTATCAATAATATAATATGTATATATAAAAAATTTGGCGAATCTTTTATTTTATTATATAATGTTGTAACATTTTGGCAAATCTTTCATTTTGTTATATAATATTGTAAAATCTTGGCAAATCTTTCATTTTATTATATAATGTTGTAAAAACTTGGCGAATATTTAACTTCATTATAAAAAATTGTAAAAACTGGTGAATCTTTCACTGATTTATATAATATTGTCAAAATAAAAGAATAACAACATTAGTCAAATAACATGAATCACATCATCAACATCAAAACATGTAGACTCACAAGTCACAACAAGAAGGTGTCAGTGAAACACAACTGCACTGACTAGATTCAGGGCAAGTGGGGACTCCACTTGTTATCTCATCCCTTAATGGACCAACGGACATGTGGGGACCTGAATCTTGACAAACTGATAAGCTCATAGAATCATACATTATGCTTGATCTTGGCCTCCACTAGCCAATGATGGTGGAGGCTAATACAATTATGCATTGTAATTATGCCAATTGATTATTGCATTAGATGAATGTTGGTCTTATGCCAATAGGTATCCTACGATCAATGCATAGGAACCTAGTGCATAGACCATTTTTCTCTTCGCTTAGATATGTAGAGCTCGTTTATTTTTTTGAATAACGATAAGTATTTACAAAGAAAATATATAGTCAGCGTAAAATAATTGAAAAATTGAAGAAAATTAATTCATGCAACTAAAAGGTAATAAAAGAATATTTTCTCAAATTCTAAAACCAACCTTGATTCAAGCTACAACAAAGGGTTAAATCAAGCATCGAATGAGAACTAGAATCATTCAAAGGAATTAACACAATATTTAACCAAAATACACACAAACTTCAAAAATCGACAAAATGCTTCAAACAAAAGCAATAAACAAACCATAAAAATTTGTCAAGATATTTGTGCTAAACACCAACATGGTTTCATGTACTTGAATGAGCCCATTCTTTCTTAGCGAAAGTGTTGTCAAATTAGTTATTTATCATTTAATGTTAGGAAACTATCTATGTGAAGAGATAGCTCCTTGGCCTAGCTTTCTCAAATTCCAGCATCATTTCCTATCAAATATAAGAAAGAGACAATGTAAGAGATAGATATCAAACCATCAATCTTAAAATAAGCTGCATGAAGGTAATGTAGCTCAAATAATCAATGTTACAACAAAAAAGTATAATGTAGAATCTATTTTTACCTAAAACATAACCTCAAATTCATATATGGAGTTGGGGTTAGGTTTGAGTTCTGCTTTTAGCTTTTTATAGGAGCTACTTTTGGGATCCCACTTTGTATTGTTAGATTTTAGCTTTTAGATATAATTATAAAAGTCCCAACTCAACATAACAAGTAGTTTATCTCCCATTTCTATATAGATCCATCATAATAGATGAATACCTTATAAATTGAAGCAGGTATGACCTTGACAGTCATTGAAATACACAGTCTAAGAAAAATCACAAGATACTAGACTACCGATGAATTGGGGTTCGGATTTTGTTTGGCATTCTTTAGGACTCCATAATAATTGAACTGATAGACCAAAAATGAGGAATAGAGAGGATAGGGACTCTGAGGACAACAGATGAGAGACAAATTCATCCTGTCCATCCAACAAATGGTCAGGGTGTCTCAATCCCATTAAAAATCAACCCCCTTACCACCACTTGAACACACATCAGTTTGGGACTGCTTCATATCTGATCTATCACTATTATGAAGCTACTAATTCATTATTACAGACCTATATCAACATGTCAAAACAACCAGCAGTGATAGCCTACTCCAAACAGGCCTAAAAAAATTGCATCCCTTTCTAATAGGATGAACAGACCTTAGGAAATTTACGGTTCAAACTTAGAGGTCTCACAATGATCACAAGTTAATCCAAACATCCTTTAAACAGTCACAGATGAGTTTAACAATTTAACAAGTGTTCATGGTTCAGATCTAGAAGCCCACAAGGTTCACAAGACATATATAGAAGCCCAAAAAGTCACGGCCCTATCTACAACAACCCACAAGGTCAAGCAAGGTCACAAATGTCGCGACCCAAGATAGAATTGTCAATACAGTCACATATCAGCCTAGGAAGTTTTAGTAAGGTTTAGCAGCCCGATCAAGACTACAACCCAGCTCAAAAAAAAGCAAAGCAACAGCCTCAACAATATACATGAATTAAACAATAGAGAATCAGTACCATCAATGAAGTACAAACAACCTCACAAGACCTTTGGTTGATAATGACAGTCTTCTGGAAGAATATTTGTCACTGGAGGCTAATACAATTATGCATTGTAATTATGCCAATTGATTATTGCATTAGATGAATGTTGGTCTCGTGCCAATAGGTATCCTACAATCAATTCATAGGAACCTAGTGCATAGACCATTTTTCTCTTCGCTTAGCTTTGTAGAGCTCATTTATTTTTTTGAATAATGATAAGTATTTACAAAGAAAATATGCAATCAACATAAAAGAATCGATATTTGAAAAAGTGAAGACAATTAATTCATGCAACTAAAATGCAATAAAAATATCTTTTCTCAAACCTTGAATCAATGGAAACCGATTAAAACCAATCTTGATTCAAGCTACAACAAATGGCTAAATCAAGCATCAAATGAGAACTATAAGCATTCAAGGGACTAACACAATATTTAACCAAAATACACACAAACTTCAAAAAGCGACAAAATGCTTCAAACAAAAACAATAAACAAACCATAAAAATTTGTCAAGATATTCCTATTAAACACCAACATGGTTTCATGTACTTCAATGAGCTCATTCTTGCTTAGCAAAAGTGTTGTCAAATTAGTTATTTATCCTTTAATGTTAGGACACTATCTATGTGAAGAGATAGCTCCTAGGCCTATCTTTCTCAAATTCCACCGTCACTTC
>LPNX010351134.1:254776-459973 GCA_001517045.1 Pseudotsuga menziesii
AACATATATGGTGAAGCTGAGAGTTGCATTCTAGCACAAAGGCCATTCCTTTGTCCTTGCATTACTGATGCTCCATCTGCTCCAACGCATAATAACTTTTTTGCAATCATGGAATGATCCATACCACCAATTTCCTTCAAACTATCAATAACAAGTTCATAAATATTTTCTGCTATAGAACTTTTGGTCATTTTATGAATTCCAAGTAGATAGGAATGCTTGATATGGTCATTGACCATATAAATGCTCATGCAGATCCATGAAGTATTATCAATAGCCGTAACTTCATCCAAAGACAGTGACAAAAATGTAGCATTTGCAATCCTCTCTTTCATATCATCCTTTTCTACTTGAGCTAGATATTTTCCCCATTCCCAACCACTCAATAAATACCAATGAGAAGATGGAAAATTTGGCACTTGAATAAAAGATAGATATTTCGTCATTTTTGGATAATCTGTCATAGGACGACCATTGGATAGGAGGTGAAATACAGTGCTTAATTGTATTGTCTTTGATAAGAAATGTGTTTCCATCATCTTTCCAAATTGAGATTTGATGGTTCCTCCACTTTCCTCAAGTTTTTTCTTATTTAGTAAGAATTCATTATATTCCACTTCAAATTGGAGATGTCGACATTTGCTAACAGATTTCCATCTGGCAGTAGATTTATTCTCATCATTTGCAATTTTCTTATCATACACCTTCCCAACATGCTTCTCGATTGTGTCTAACTTCATCTGTAATTTCACTACCTTGCCAAGTTTCCAACTACATGAAATGCATTTAACTTCTCATGAGGTCTCATTCTCATTTGTTGGAGGTATTGGTTCAATACATGGGTATCTTGAGACCCAATCAACTTTGAATTTTCTCCTTGCGTCCCATTGGCCCTTTTTCCTTTTCCGTGAATGCATTGTGTCACCTTGCAATGAAAAATCTTCAACATTTGAACTACCAATTTCGGATGCAAATGCATTTGTCTCACTTTGATCATTAGAGGAATGTATTCTACCATCCATTTTCTGGGTTGCAGATGGATTCTCAAAAGTGTTGACATCTCTCTCACCGATACCTTGCTCAAGAGAGCTTGAAGCATGAATAGGATGTGGATTATTGGACTAAGGCTTTTGAAAATATGATATTACATCCTTTTGTATTGATGTTTTATTTTTCTTTCCACACTCCATGTTTGACATCTTACTTAATATTCCAAAGTTGAAATTCCAAATCGATATAGAAACCAGAAGTGAAGCCTGAATGAGAAAAATGATATAAAATTAATACAATGGCACATTATCAATTTATATTGACCCGACTTACAATGAGTGTTTACATTGACTCTTTCAATGACTTTTCATTGACTCTTTAATTGACTCTTTCAATGACTTTTAATTGACTCTTTCCCCAAAGGAGGTATAACACTAATACAACTGGAAGGTGTCAATGAAACACAACTGCACTGACTAGATTTGGGGCAAGTGGGGACTCCACTTGTTATCTCGTCCCTTAATGGTCCAGCAGACATGTGGGGACTTGAATCTTGACAAACCAATAAACTAATAGAATCGGAGATTATACTCCACATTATTCTTTTGGAAAACAATCAACAGAATTCAAACAAGCATGACATACATCATGCCGTAAAATCACAACATTCATGGCATACACATATGTAGACTTTGTTCTATGTAACATAAAGGATCATTGCCTTATATGATGACAAATGTCTCCAATGGTGTGTACTGAATAGGTATATAATGCCCCATTTTTAACACAATTTCTATAATTTCTTATTGACCAACTTGAAATAACAAGCATTGACACCACATCAACGAAGAAATGAATAATATATCAATGAATCCTAAGCCCAAGTTATACAACTTGCAAATGATCCTTTGTATATTTAGCCAAAATGCCTAGCTTTTGAAATATCCATATTCCACTAAATGAATCTATGTATTTAGCATAACCTATCCCTTTGAAAAGGAAACTGAGATGCTCTATCTTCATCAAAACACATTAGATAGAACACTTATCCTTCATATTTTCTTTGTTATACAAAGCTAACAATGTATAGAAATCAGAGTAACAAATTATGGAAATTATTTTTTGACAGTTCCTTTGCAGTGTACAAGAGATGAGTTGGGAGAAGGGGTCTTGCTATTTTCCCCATATCGGGATAAAATTACTATGTCATATAAGTTGGAGTTTAAACCTACCAATAATGTTTATTGAGTATGAAGCACTCATAATGTTTATTGTCATATGATGTTTATTGAGTATGAACCCTAATCCCAAGTTCACTTTCCAAATCCTTCTTCAAGAAGTTGTGAGAGGCACCTGAGTCTACCGATAATTGTAGTGGTATTTCATTGTTGAGAAATTTCACATAACACAACTAGTTGACACTCTACCTTTGGTTTCCACTAAGGAACCAATCCTTTTCAAGGACCTCTTTAAGAGGAATTGTTCCCTTTCATTTTCAAAATAGTTTTGCAGTATGCGTTTGCAAACAAACTCTGAAGCAATAGCAGTAGTACATATATATTCATTAACTAATAGCTGCTTGTAATGTTTTTATATGCAGGGATGGATGACTGTTAGAGTACCCTAAAGGGGGGTATTATAAAATGCAGACCAAGTATAGGATGGGAAGCAACTGAAAGGGCTACCCTTTGGGTTGATAAGGCATTGGACAAGGCCTTAAAAGGGCACACCACAGGTAGAAGGAAGTTAGCAGAGGTCTGTTCCAGACCTAGAGGAGGGGCCAAGGAACTAAACAAG
This sequence comes from Pseudotsuga menziesii, assembly GCA_001517045.1. Classification (NCBI taxonomy): domain Eukaryota; kingdom Viridiplantae; phylum Streptophyta; class Pinopsida; order Pinales; family Pinaceae; genus Pseudotsuga; species Pseudotsuga menziesii. Next base: position 257,564 of record LPNX010351134.1, read on the forward strand.
CAGCCCAAGGATGTTTAAGGAGTGGCCGTGGGCTGTAGCATATACAACCTGAAGCTTACACTTTTGCTAAAGATGCTAGACTTTGAGCAGTTGTTTGAGGTGTATACATATGCCTAAAAATTTTCCATTGGAGAAGTTTGATCACAGGAGGGTCATCCTGTATCCTATGATAATATGAAGCTATAGGATTGCAAGTGGAGGCACCCCATTCATGAAAAATATATGACTACATTTGTGCATTTCCTACAAGCATAGAGGAATTATTTTGGGTAAACCGTTCATTGTGAATATATCAAGTCACTAAACAAGCAGCACTAGGGGAGAGCCCTAAATGCAAGTCTGTAAGGAGACTCAAACACTGAATAATATCTTCTTTTGGAAGGGTTAGTGATCAGTGCCTTAATGGAGTCAAGAAGAAGACATACTATATGGACAAATATGAACCTCGTAAATGCAATCAGTAAGTCAACTTCAAGGCAAATCTAGAATGATAATGTTATGCCAAGGTTATGCAAGTAGTTAGCAAAAACATTAATCGTCAAGTTTATCAAATACTTAGGCATTGCATGAGTCATGACCATCAACTACTATTTATCATCATTCGTGTATAACCATAGACAAATTGGAGTGTGGTATGAGTACAAATATGGCAGCCCAATAAACAGTAATAAAGCAATCAGTAAGCAGATGTATCCAGTGTAGTGATATGCATACCCATTTATCCACCATTCATTATTAATTTAAACATAATATAGATGGCAGTTACATGTAATTTAGAAATACATGATATTCAACCATTATTGGTCATTTTCCAAAGTATTTATCAATTAGTATTAGGTCTGTCCATAAAATAGAATTTAGTACGCGTTTGCAAACAAACTCTGAAGCAATAGCAGTAGTACATATATATTCATTAACTAACAGCTGCTTGTAACATTTTTATATGCAGGGTTGGATGATTGTTAGATTACCCTAAAGGGGGGTATTATAAAATGAAGACCAAGTATAGGATGGGCAGCAATTGAAAGGGTATGGGGTGGAGTTACGCTTCTATCAATGCTGCTATGCACTAGTGCTCAAGGATATGGGGTGACTGCAAAACATTGCAGGCTGCTAGAAGTTGAAATTTTAAAGTCGAATCTATAGAATTGTTCAATCCCTCTGGTTCCTAAGGTCCGTGGTTAACAATAGTAAACTTTAGTTGTTTGATTGGTTGTTAACAATGATATACAAGGTGAAAATTCAAAGTAGGATCTACGAAAATTTTCAATCTTGTTTGGGACTACTATATCTTGGTTCAAACTATGATATTAATTATTTTAATTGTATTTGTGTTATATGTATGAATGTATAGTTTGTGTTCATAATCGCTTGAATGTCTTACATGAATTACAGGTGGTAACAACTGTAGGCCTACTCAATTGTTGCTATGCAGGAGCAATCATACCAAAAGGGGGCAGTTGCATGCTGCATCTTAACAATGGCACCCAAGACACTTGTGACTTTCACTATGTGGGTAAGTGAAAATAAGTTGAAAGAGGGAAGAGCAGTAGCAATACAACATGAGGTAATCACTTGAATTAGTTCACAAGGTGCAAATTAACCTCATACTATCACACTTATTATGCTAGAAGAACCACACTAAGGCTAAGAGATGAGCAATAGTTTAAGCACATGAGTCAATATAATGCATAGAATGATTTCCTCCCACAAAAGAATCCAACCACTATCCTTTATAAGAGGAGGCACTACGTGCCAAACCCTTGTGACAATTTAGCATTGGTTAGGCTCTCATAATGATAAGAAATAGGGAAGCTTTCTTTTTTAAGCATAGTAATTTGGTGTTCTATTTTTAAGATTTCAATGGTGTAGAGAAAATATGGTAGGGAATTAAAAAAGAGGCTTCCAATAGAAATTCAATGTCATTTTGAATGTGACAATGGTAGTGGAAAACCCCAAGATTCAATAAAAACATCTTGATAGGACTCTAGTAGAAGTTGTAGTTAATTTCCGGTGGGATGGGTTATATCATCTAGTTTGTCACAGATTTCCATGCAAAGATGAAGACACTCGTGGAGGGAGACCTAGGGTACTAAAAATTTCTAGATATGGAGACATATGGTAGAGTAGTATATGAGAGAAATACAAACTTATTTCCATCCTTTCTAGGAATATAGGTATTATTGTGACCATCATATTGTGTGCAGTAGTCATATTGGTATGGATTTTTCAAGATGAGGTAGTAGCAGAAGGCCAAGGATTTGGTGGAACAAGATGATTGATTTTGAAACATATGTAGAATAGGAATACTAACATACTAATTTCAAGAGTTCTATGGATTGGCCAACACAAGATGAAGCTTCCCTTGAACATAAGCATGACATAATAAGTGACTAAGGAGGCATTGAATATTCAAGAAGAACATGACATAAGTTACTGATGTGTGAGACATCAACATATTGCTCCATAATGACTGGAATATTAACTAGTTGGGGGAGATACTACATAAATGAGTTCAAATTCCTAAATCCATACTATAACCCAAATTGCTGAGAAAATGACCCAAGACAATGTGCTTTGTTCAATGGCAACATAAATTGCTACTAGACATTAATAAGAACATGACTATTTTCCATACGTTTTTTTTGAGATATATGATTTTTTTGTGTTTTTCATATTATTAAAGCTTGAAAAGGAATAAAAGAATGTTATAATACAGGGGAATAAATGAGTGTTGAGGAGAAGAAAACTAGTTCTAAGCACATGGAATATACCGATACATAATGAAAGGAACATGACTGTGAGAGGGGAACTAATGCTATGTTTCTTCTTAGTAAATGTTACACATATTTCTTGTCATCACCATAAAATGAGAACCCAAACATCAGAACTTGCCTCAAATCCCCAAGTTGTGAAGTTGAATTTAGGTCAGGATCAGTGATTTCATGCCATTGTCCACCACCGTACTTTCCTTGTGGACAATGTGTGTTACTCTATGCAACAAATGCATCCCCACTATCCTCTTAGAATATTTTCTAGAATCATTATCAGAACCATTATTTTCCTTCTTCTTCCTCTTTTTCTCTTATATGCAATCTCTTCTAAATTGTCCAACCTTGAACCAATTCCTTCATTTTGCCTTGGAATTTCGAGGAGACTTGGGTCTCCCTTGAGATTGGCATCTACGATTTTCCATTTTCTTGTATTTCTCCTCTAATATTCCATGAATAACAAGGCCTCATTGGTGGATTTTGAATATTTTCACCTCACCTCCTCTAAGAGTAAAGCAACTATGACCTCATTAAGCACTAATGTCTCTTCTTAGACATTTAATAACATTGAATTAGCGAAATAGAGTTTGATAGAGCTTTAACACTTTCTCTCCAACACTTCAATTCTTCATTTTTCACACGGATAGGTTTACTTCCAAACATTGCAACACATAGATCTCCATTATTCAGCAAACCCTCCATCTTAAGCTTCCATGAGTCAAAGTTAGTGCTTACTTAAACTTCTCAAGTTCTACTATAGACATACTTCCCATTACCCTAGAACAAGATTTCTTTATGTTTAAATTCCCACTCAAACCAAGATTAAATTAAAAAAACCTTGCCCCTAACATCTTGTATATGAGGTGTTGAAGCTCTAATAAGAAATGAAAAGAAGTAAGGAGTATGGAATATGATTTCTATACTAGTAAAAAAGAGAAGAATGTGTAGAAATCAAAATGCATTATGGTCTCAACAAAAAAGTTTGTAAAAATCAAAATGCATTATGCTTTCAAAAAAAATATTGGTCACTTATCTCAACAAAGGTGTCCAACAAGATAAAATACTCAATTAATTTTGGCAACATAACAATAAGTTAAAAAATCTGTCACATACACACTTTCCTTCAAACCTAACACTCAATAAATAACAATAACAAAAATATTAAACCATTTATGGTTTTCCAATTCTACAAATTGGAAACCACCAAAAACTAATTGGTCATTTGTTATTACTTAACATTCCTTGCTTAGTAATGATATTTATTTATTCTCTACCTACTCAACATTTATTTTTCTTGGCTACAGCTCAAAAATGAAATGATGATTAGGAGGGCTACAACAACGATGATGATCAGGATGGTTGAAAGGTATATGACAGAAATGTCCCAAAAAAATATTTTCATCAAAATGTACCTTCCTAAGGGATGTTGCTGTTCCCATAGTTTAAAAAAATAAACCTCAATAAATATTTTCATCAAAATGTACCCAGGTTGCTTGTTGTTCCCATAGTTTAAAAAAATAAAATAAACCTCAATAAAAATAAAATGAACCTCAATAGAGTAACGTGAATCCCGTGTGATCTGTAATCCCATTTGAAACTTTTTTAAAATTGAACTGGAAGCTACTAATGTCAGCTAGTGTCTATAATATGGCAACAAGTTTTCCTTTCTCATTACAGACTTATCAGAGAAGCTGTCAACCAAAACAATAAAATATCATATGCTTTCAAAATTCGTACATAAACGTGACCCTTGAATAGGGGGATAGTAACAACAGGGGGATTGTGTCCTCTCTGTTGTCCACCTTTTCATCCTCACGGACTATCAACCAGACCTAGAAACCCAATGTGTTGTATAAATCAATCCCAATGGTTTTTAGGGTTTCTGTTAAAAATAGCAGTGTGGGTGTTCCATGGCTCCAAACAAATCCAACCGCCACCAAAGAGGTCTTTGCCATAGCATTGTGAGTGTGGTGATCGGGGTAGGCTTTTCTATATTAGTAATGTGGCTGACGTTGCATCCCCACAAGCCAAGATACTATGTAGACTATGCCTCCCTCTCACAGTTGAACATTGTAGACAAAATACTGAATGATAGAATGGAGTTCAACGTTACGGCGAGGAAACCTAATGGAAAAATCGGCATATATTACCATAAAATGGAGTGGAGAGTTTACTATGAAGATGAGAGGATTGTGACTGGATATGAACCTCCCTTCCATCAGGGCCACAAGAATACTATCTTCCTGTGGCCTGTTTTAACCGGGCGTAACTATGTCATATCGAAAGAAGATAATTTTGGGGATCTGGGGGCTTTAGATCACCATAACCCGTCCAGGGGCACATTGCAGGTGAAATTGAAATTGCATGCCAAAAATTCGTTTCAAGGTTTGGTTCTATAAGTCCTGGATTTTCAAGCTGAGAGTGCAGTGCAATAATCTATATGTCAATTTTCATCAGAATAATAGCCATGGAGGTAAGTCCTTCAACTGCACAACATGCAACGTGCATATCTAGGTTTTCTCTTTGTTGTAGGGCACCTAAAGCTCAATTATGTGTATTATGTTTCTATTAGCTTGTATTTATGTGATTCGATTCGTGTGTCTTCATTCCATACTTCTACTGGAATATTGTACAGGCAGGCCGCTCTTGCTTGCCATAATATAAACTATTCTCCATTTCTTATTAAGGTCCAGTTTCCTGAACCTGTTTAGTAATTGAAGTTTGATTTCTAGTTTCTTGAACTTGTTTAGTAATTGAAGTTTGATTTCAATGGGTTTGCTGATCCTTTTTATATTGAGATTAATTAACTTCACATTCTGGGAAGACACAAGTAACCTAAATTCTATTTTCAATACATTGATTCCATCTTCAAAGAATTTCTGTATGCGTCTCTGAAACTACACAGGTCTCCAGAGTTTCGATCCCTCTCCCTGGGCCATAAAAAAATAGAAAAAAAAACATGGTTGTCGATGGACAGGGTGTAATCCACTTTGGATAGTCATCGCTGACTTGACTGAGGGGCCTGATTAGTACAGCTCTGCATCGGTAAAATAATTCTCTGAGTTTGTCTCCCTCCACACAATTTTAACTAGTGGGCCACGTTTTACAGAAAATTCCATGAATTTACAGTATTCTGTGAGCTTTTCCATTTACTTATAAATCGACAAAAGACATCAATGTCTTGCAGAATGGGATTTACAGTACAGCCCGACCACAATAATAATGTATTTTAGTTCTATTTATGATTTTAAATGGTTGTAGGGATATATTATTGAGTAAAGACTATAATTATCCTTCCCCCTATCGCAACAGGAATGGGGAAAGCGCTACTTACTTAGTGGGTGCATCTCTCGCAAGCTGGTGAGAAAATACACCCGTTGTGCCCTTTCTGACTGATCAAGCCCCATCACCGTACAACTTTCACACTAAACAAGTCACCCATCGCAAATATATAAAGGTCCATAAAAAAGATAGAGATTTGCTTGATTTTCCACTTATAAGATTGGCAGGATTTTCCAGCATCAAGAAAACTAAAGCTATAATAATCTAAAAGGAGAAACCAGGCAATTCACTATCGCTCAACATAAGATAACTCACCGACTCCCAAGGTGGAAAACCTAAAGATTTTTTTCCAGTTGTTCCTTTGAATAAATCATGGGATTGAAAAGTAAATATACTTGAAAAGAAAAATAGAAGGAAAAGCGAAGAAATCTATGAATATGTACCATGTGCCCTGGCAAATAATTGCTAATGAGATCCATGGCTCTTGATTAGTATAACTTACACCCAGAATAAAAGTTAAAACCAATAGAGTGCCAAAGAATAATATCCAGATTCCAATTTAGAAAATCCCATCAAGTTGTGGTCTAGCAACAAGGTTGAGTGCTCACAGCAACTAACCTATAAAAATCTTGCAAATAAAAGAATATTCAAGAAACTAACCTGTAAAAAGCCTGCACAGTGCAGATAGAAGAAACTTTCTGAAATTGCTTCCCACGAATCCACTCAGCCTGACAGCCACTGTAAATACCGATTTGCAATAGAAATCAAGCTTGATGTTGAGCCTGAGTTCCGACTCTTGCACCATTATATAGGTAAAAAACTTCCTCACTTCACTAAATTTATGGACCAAATCCAGTGAAAAAACTTCCCCAATTGATTAAATCTCCACATTTTACTCAAATAATTGTCCACAAATCCAAATCCAGGACGAACTATGTCCAATTTACCCCAATCGAGGTGGAAGTAATACCAGTTTACAGAAATATTCATAAATCCCGATGAAATAGAAAATTTTTAATCGTATTATCCATAAATCCTGGGAGAAATACCAATTTTTCAAGCTATTATCCATAAATCCGATGAACAATCTTCATTTCTCCTCCCAATCGGAAAACATTGGGCAAATTTGGGCAAATATCGCTTGGCAGACGAAACAATTCAGGCGAATGTGGGCAAAAATATATAATTTCATGGGCTAATATTATTTTTCTAGATTTTCCTGCGATTTACCTTGGCATAGCTATATACAAAATAAATAATGGGCGAATATATTAAATAAAATAATAACATTTTAATATAAAAATTCGCCCACCTTTTTTTTGGTAACCCTAAAATTCGCCATTGGGCTATAATTCGCCCCTAAAATCATCCCTGCTTCAAACTTGCCACTTGTATTTGATTCTGAAACTGCTTGCTGAAAATATTGCTTGAAATATGGAGCTGAATGCTTGAAGAAGTCATTCTAATCCTCTATCTCTCAATATTATTCCACTTCAAATTCAATGTATGGCTAAAGTATTTGATGTGGATGAACCAATTTTTTCTGGCAGCATAGTTGTAAACCTTCCCATAATTTAAGCGATCTCAGACTTTCAATCTTGTTTCCAATGTATTTTGCTATCTCATTAGTATTTAAACAACAAATGTAATATTATTTCTTTAAAATTGATCTCCCTCAGCATTACTGGGAATTCCACCTGTCAACATTTATTTATGGCATTTGGACAGAGTACGGGATTACTGGCATATGACAATCCTCTGCTCAACCACCGTAATATTTTAAACTTAAACTCAAACTCAGAGAGGTCAATAAATGTAGTATTTAGTTAATTGACATCTGGATATTTTTTCATCAGTGTTCATCCATCACTTATTCATTGAGTGCTTAGTGTTTGAACTAAGGTTCGAGTTGCTGGCAATTTTATTTCTTTTCATCACACTTTAAAATTCATTGAAGAAATAATCTCAACACCTGTGGGCTTGGAGATAAATGGTAATGTTGACACCACAGCAACAAATGTTTATTAGCAATATAAACACGCTGTACATTAGTTTGGCTCCTTGTGGGATTGGACTTGAGCATTAAACTTCAATTTTGATATATGCAATGTAATTCCACATGTAATAAGAACAACCATCCAATAATGATAGTCAATTTCATCAACAATTCAACGCGTTGCTTCATGTATGTCGGTTCTACCATTTTGTTCTTCCAAAAGTCGCCCTCACATGCATGTGGAACAAATCTAGTTATAAAACAGATTTGGTGACAACGCTCTGTCTGTTGTGGTACCCCAAGCCATAGGAAGTTTTCTCCGTAGCAGAATTGGCGACCATACTGGGGAGTTCTTAGTCATTTCCTTTGGGGGTTTTATTGGCATTCAATGTTCTTGAATTGCTCTGATTTCTCTGTTTCTGAGTCAGGTATGGGGGCATGTTTGCCTAGTAGTGTCTGATAGGAGTAAATTTTGTCTCAACTTGTCTATTTACCTTCTTTTTATCTCTTTTTCTTCATGTATGCAATTTTTGTCTTCACAGTCACGTGTACATGTGGTTTTTACTGGAATATCCGCGTATATACGTGAGTTTTCTGCACACAGTCGCATATGCCCTAAGTTTTTCCTTTTTGGGGAAGATTAAGTGTTACTAGGTGAGTTTGGATAATTGTTGAGTATTCTTAGATGCTTCTGGAGTCTGTATAAACCTCTATTTCTGACCAGAGACACTTTTTAGTTTGAATTTTTTTGAAAATGTTCTTGTCATTTCATTTTCTATTTTTTGTTTTGAGATTAGTGCATGAGGTCTCTTTTACCTTAGTGATTTGCTTGGGTGCTGTCTGATAGTGATTATAGAGTCTGGGGGTTGTAGAGTCATACTTTTGCTTTATTATCTCATTTTAATTCAAAAAATACAAAAACATTTGCTTTTTGCATCATTATGCATTGTTGCATTGTTACATTTTGCATGGTACTTGCATTAGGTTTGCTTGGAGAACTATTAGTCAGATTTTCATATAGGAATGATTGCATATTCATTTGAAGGAAAAATTTTCACTTCATGTAGTAGCATACCCCATTTTTCATTCGACACAGTGCATTTGCATTGATTGTTAGGTGTGCATTTCACTTCTTGTTGCGTCATGACATCATTAGTTGCATGACCATTAGCCCTTTTGAGTAATAAGCCAATTAAAATAAAAAAAATAATAGAATGAATTACACTCTTTTCTTTTATATGGTGCACCAACAAGATTAGGTTTTAGCGTCTTGAAATACTTCATTGTGAGTAAATTCTCCAAGACTACTAAACAAAACATTTATGTGTCTGTCCAGGTGAGAGTGTGAAATTCCTTTAGATAATTAGTGTTTCTCAGGATCCTCCTCTTACAAGGGAGTTAAGCACGAGGCAGTTTGAGCGGTTATTGATTGGGAGGACCCCTGGTCATAACTGAGTAGCACCGAAGATATTTCTAGGATTGTATTCGTATCTGGGGGCTCTTTCGAGAGTTTCGGGCTTTGCTACCCTTCCCATACGATCAATACCGCCTACGACTGTCTGTCTGAGCATTGATTATATTGAGGTGACCTTAGTTTCCTTACCTAGGTTATCGAGGGGGTACTTTGCAGAGGTTATTATGCGGGTGTCCTTGCCAGGTAGGGGTTAGAAAACACAGTCGCTATATGCGTTGAAGCTAAGAGCCACTATAATTGGTTATGAACCTCCAATTGTTGTGTATGGGAGTCTCAAGCCTCTCCTAGGTGAGATAGACCTACTTCATTCGAGAGCTCACATATCCTACCCTTGTTTTATTGTGATTTGGCTTTACATTTTATAGGTGTATGCTTTGTGCATGCTAGTTTGCCTAGGGTTTGCATAATTAGATCAAGACTTTTTCATTTTTGAGTCATTGTGGATTCGAGCATGGCACTTCGTCGTTTTCGTTGTTTAGCAGGACTTCCGCCTTCCACATCTCCTCCTCCTTTGGGAGAGAGAAATAGACAGTCCGAGCGAACTACTTCTCACATTGTTTCACACTGTTGCAACTGCAACTTTTCTCCCCAATTTTCTTAAATTCGGGACCCCTCCTCATGATTTTTTTTAATCTTTGAATCCTTGGAGTTGTTGGCATGTGTTTCAATCTTTAAATGACTACAAATCTTGAGTCTTGACCAAGGTCTGGTTTTTGATTGCGCTGAAGTTTATGGCGAGCCCTAGCTGTTAAGATTGTTTTGTTTATTGATCAAACCAGTTGTCTCTACTGAGGTCGCAATTGTTGGATGTTTGAAGTTGAATGAAGCACTTAGTTTTTTCATTGTTTGATCGGAAGTTCGAACCATTTCCCGTCTGCCATTGCGGCTCCTAAAGCAATTTAGCTTCCGAAGTGTGAAAGCGCCGATGGCCGATGTGTTAACCTGTTTAGTCGTGGGCATGAAGTCGTGTCTCGTCCGCCGTTGCGGATGGAAAAGCCTTTTGTCTTCCGAAACGCAAATCCGTCCGACGTCCGACTTGCATCGCATGGCTTTAGTTTTCTCTTTTCAGCCATTGCGGCTCTCCAAGTCTTTTGGTTTTCGAAGTTCAAATCCTTCTGACTTCCGATTAAAGCCTCTCTTGCACGCGTGTCGCTTGTCCGTGATTTGGGTTTCTTCTGCCGTTGCAGCTGGGAAAGCCCCTTGGCCTCCGAGGTTATTTCCTCCTGATTGCTGATTTTAAGTTTTCCCGCCAATGTGTTTCCTGTTGACTGCCGTAGGCTAGGTTTGTCAGGCCCGTAGATGGTGCCCCTCGCCATTTCCTTGTGGAATAGTCGTTTAATTGATAATATTTGCTATTTTGAATGATGCTGGTTGATTAATGGCAGGCGGGTTTGAGGAGATTAAATAATCTATCGTGGTGCTGAGAAAGACGGACCGTTTGGCAAGAATATAACTGAAACCAGAGGGATCGCTAGGAGAACCAGGGGAGTAGAAGACAAAACTCGGAGCTATAATGGCACGAGCCTAAGAATTCATCAGTTACCAAGTGATCCATGATTACACACAGACAAGGAATGCGAAGCATTAGAGGAAATGAAAGATCATGCGCCCGGGGAAAACGAAACGCTCTGTAATTATAGTTTAAATATTTGAAAGTAGGAAGGAGATAGGGCTTTTTCCCTGGAAAATTTTGTAAATGTTTGCTTGTAAGAGGAACTATTTTGTTTTACAAAGGAAGCTGCAATTTTGCCTGTTGGAGAGAGTACAACATGGAATGCATCAAATGTAATTAAGTGAGCAATGTTGAAGGGGAACTATTTTGTTTTCAGCTGAGTCTCCTCGACTGTGAGGTTGTTCTAGTTTCTTGAACCTATGTTCTTATTGAACGTCTTTCAGTAATTTTTGTGATGTTTTCTACTCTGAGTAATAAATGTGGTTCATAAAGCAATTGGCTATCTGGTTGCTTGAATATCTATAATTGTCCATGTGTTTTGAAAGAAGTATCAGCTATCTGTAACCCTTCATAGCGCATGTACTAAATGTATTACTCATACAAAACGATAACCTTGCTCCCTAGGGATAGATTAGATAGTTAAGTTATTTCTTATTGTATGTGATTTGGCTATGTGTGAGTCTAAGACGAGAGGTAAGAACCTGCGCATCACATTGTGACATCTCCTTGCATTCTGATCACCTTGCATTTAATTAGGCACTTGCATTTCATTTTCTAAGTAAAAATACAAAAACTTGGTGGACTGGGCCGCAACCGGTAAAAATTAGTTTTTTGTTACCTTGACCTACGGTAGCCGGACTGCAAACCGGACGGATTCCCTACACCAAACAGTCAACGGGCTAGTTGGGAACGTTGATTGGGGTGAATCCTTTACTGTTGCTGCCTGCGAAATTCCAGGCCTCAACATTTTTTTGCGCTAGAAGGAGGGCCGCCAGTGCATGGCTGGTTGAGGAAACCCGTTTTCCCGAGAATTTTCCACAGGTGACAGTTCCAAAAGAAGTGGGTTCCATAATCCAATCCCGAAAGAAAATAGAGAACATCTATATGCTGTTGGTAACGAAGTGGTTAACGACCTAAGAAGACACACCCGGGCATATGTAAAGAAGCTTGAAGGGTTGCCAATTATCCCTGACTTACCTAGAAGAGAATACAAGAAGAAAGACCGTTCTATAGCAGAAGATTCAGTGTTGGTTGGAGACTGGGAAGAACTTGTAGAGACTTCTCTATAGGAGGTTGAATTACCTTTGAACCAAGAAGGCCCAGATACCCCTTACAGTTCTCCTGCTCAAACTCCTATTGGTTCACCCCCTCACTCTCTGCCCTGACTCATGGCTGGCTTAAATGCAAACCAACCCCCCAACCCACCAAATCCACCACCTGCATGGAGAGCCAGATCACCTCTAAATCTAACACCTCCATTACATGACTTACCCCAATCCTTTGAAAAATTGCTGCCTAAATTTGACCCCAATGAGAAGATCCTAGTGGATGATCATCTGCAGAGTTTCTACTTGGAAATAGAGGGTTTAAGGGCTAGGGAGCATGAAGATGTAGTATGTCAACTTTTCCCACATACACTTAAAGGAGCTGCAGCTTCATGGTATTTTGGGTTTCCTGCTAACTCGATTCCGGACTGGAACACCTTTGAGAGGATTTTTAGAATTAAGTATGCGACCCCAAAGACGCATGCTGCCCTTATGAAAGGACTATGTGCATTGAAGAAAGAGAAAAAGGAAAAAGTGCACAGTTTCACACAAAGGTTTGCAGCATGTCTTAAGAACTTCTCTGAAACAAATAAGCCTTCAGACAAAGTACAGATTGAGTACTATACTTCAGATTTGGGTCCTGATTTGGCCATGTTTGCGAAAGGTAGGGCCAAGCCTACTCTGACAGAGACCTATGAAGAGGCAAAAGTGGTGGAAGCAGAAAGAGAAAGTATTGAAGATTATCCAGAACAATCAGGAGAGAAAGGTGCGGGGAGAAAAGCCTTATTGTTCGCTAAGCCTAAGGAAGAAAAGTCGCCAGATCTAGAAAATATGGCCAAGATGATGCAGAAGCTTTCCAACAAGATCATAGATATGGAAAAAGAAAAGGAGGCACAAAGGTTTTATAAGCCATATTATAAGAAAAGAGAGGATAAGGATCATTCTAATCCTCCTCCTCACAATGTTGCGTCCATGAATCTAATAGAGGTCGGCATGGATAATTTTTGCACTTTCCACCAACAGCCACACTCTGAAAAGAATTGTCCACAATGGATAAACTCTATGACGCTAGTGATGAATCGACTATTGGATTCTAGGTTAACAGAAGAGGGAGATGAAGAAAGAAAAGAAAATTATGCCTCTACGTCTAATGAAGATCAGGAAAAGGAGACCTTGGCATTATGGAATTCAGTCTCATTATTTGATGCTGAAGAAGGAAACACTCAGGGATACCAGGGCGTTATGGAGACCAACGTGGCCACAAGAAGCCAAGGAGTGGTTAAGGACGACAGTCTTATTCTTACAAAGATCAGAAGGATGCAGAGAAATGTTAAGAAGAAGTTTCAAAATAAATCCTTGGCTGATAAGATTCCAGAATTCACGATTACCATCCAAAGCCCTAGACAGGATGATACAACAGCCAATCCAAGTGAAGGAAATGCTGACAAACCACATCCAATTGGACAGCCGATGAATTATGACATTGTGGAAGATTTGAAAAAGGTAAAAGCGAATGTTACACTATTCGAAATGTGCAAAGTGCCGCATCAAAAGGAGAGATTGTTGAAAGCACTTGAAGCATCAGATGACAAGTTGCCCGCTGACAATCAACCTCAGGACGAAGAAGAAATTGGAGAAACCAGCGTTGGAGGTGAGTCTAAAGCTAAGCATTTACCTTTCCTCCTAACATTTGAAATTTTTAATCATAACGTGCACAATTGTCTGGTAGATTCGGGGGCGTCCATTAATGTCATGCCCATATTAGTATGTAAGAAGATAAATGGGCAGCCAAAGCCAACCACGTGGAGGGTGGTTCAGTTGGATAGGACAAACGTTAAGGTAATTGGTGAGATGAAAGACGTCCTAATCCATCTGGCATCCAATGACAAAGTATGCCAAGTTATTAACATCATAGTAGCTGATATACCAGACGCTTACGGTCTGGTCCTGAGTAGAGATTGGTCATCCAAATTAAATGGATATTTTTCTTCAGATTGGTCGCACCTGTGGTTGCCATACAAGGGGAGTCCAAACCAGATCAAGATTCTAAGAGAACCCCACATGAAGTACAATGTTACCCAACTGGATGAGAAGAATATACCTGTGGATTCTGTATTGGGAAATTATTTTCTTGAGTTGGAACTAGGGAATTATCAAGCGGAAGAAGCCGGCAAACCATCTGATACCCAGCCTGATCTCCTTCGATTCTCGCAGGCTGGCGAGATTGATTGTAAAATAGTAGACTTAGTAGTAGGAGTAGATTCATTTTCAGTAGTTAATGATTTTTGGACTTTATTTTTCTATGGCTCTAAGACATTAGAAGGGTCAGCGGCCGGTTGTGTCCTAATTGACCCACAGAAGAATAAAAATTTCCTTTCATGTAGATTAGAGTTTAAATGTACTAATAATACAGCTGAGTATGAAGCACTGGTGCAGGGACTCAAGAAAGCGATTGACTTGAAGGTAAGTAATTTAAAAGTTTTTGGGGATTCTGAAATTATTGTGAAACAAATCCGGAATCAAATCCACTGTGTTTCTCCTCACTTAAAATCTTACCAGAATGAGGTATGGGACCTTCTTAAATGTTTTAATGCATTCAACATTATTTCAATCCCAAGAATTAAAAATGTAGCAGCTGACTTATTAGCTACTTTGGCCGCTAGGCTTGTACCCTCAAATAATCGATGTACTGTTGAATTTCTTTTCAGGCCTTCAGTACCTGATATGATTACCAACCTGCGTGTGTTCGATGATGACCAACAAATTATAGAATGTTTAACAAATGACGAGGTATTCAAAGGAGTGATTATTGATGATGAAGAACACCAGGCCAAGATGAAATTTGATAATTTCATCCCTAAAGGGGTCAGAACTTTAGAAAAGATGTTTGACTTGAATGAAAATTTTAGGAGACCCACCAACGTGAAGACTCACAGCTCAACTCTACAGTTTGAGCTGATAAATTTAGGGACTGAAACGACACCTAAGTTCGTGAATCTCGACAAATGTTGTTTGCCGACAGAAAGAGACAAGTTCATCAGTCTATTTAAACAATACAAAGATGTCTTTTCCTGGACGTACCAAGAGTTAAAGACATACGATACTAGCATCATCAAGCACATTGTTCCCATCAAGGCAGGAGTCAAGCCATATCAGCAGCCCTTGAGGAGAATGCATCCAAAACTGGAACCGCTGATTCAGAGTGAGGTAAAGAAATTGTTGGATGCTAGAATCATTTTTAAAGTCAGACACTCTGAGTGGGTATCAAATCTGGTACCGGTCAGAAAGAAGTCAGGAGAAATCAGACTATGTGTGGATTTCAGGAACTTAAACCGCGCATCGGATAAAGATAACTATCATGTGCCACCCATGGAGCAGCTGCTACAAATGGTTTCAGGTTCTGAATTGTTTTCATTATTAGACGGGTTCTCTGGCTACAATCAAGTGTTGGTAGTCGAAGAAGACAGATTAAAGACAACGTTTAGTACAAAATGGGGAACTTTTTCCTATAGAAGGATGCCCTTTGGACTGATTAATGCTGGAGCGACATTTCAGAGAGTTATGGACATAGCTTTCCGTAGACTAATTGGATGAAGCACTGTGGTGTACCTTGATTACATTACAATATTCTTGAAGAAAAGAGGAGAGCATGCTTTTCACCTAAAGCAAATTTTCGAACGCTGTCGGAAATATGGCATCTCCATCAATCCTAAGAAGTGCGTGTTCGGCGTCACTGAGGGCAACTTACTGGGGCACATAGTTTCAAAGAAGGGTATATCTATAGAACCAAAAAGAATTAGGGCCATTGAACAAATTCCCATGCCCTATAATAAAAAAGGAATGCAATCGTTTATGGGAACCATAAATTTTGTACAAAGGTTTGTGCCTGATTTTGCTCAGACTGTCAAACCACTACAGCAGATGGTCAAACAAAATGCACAATTTAAGTGGACTGATATTGAGAAGGACGCTTTCAGCAAAATTAAAACTGTTGTTGCACACACTCCCTCCTTGAAAAGCCCCGACTTTGATAAAGACTTTATTATGTATACATTTGCATCCAATGATTCGCTAGCAGCTGTACTCACGCAAAAGGAATATGGGGGGGATGAATTCCCAATCGCATTTATGAGTACTGGTCTGCAGGGGGCTGAGTTAAATTACCCGTCCATTGATAAGCAAGCTTATGCAGTGTTTAAGGTAGTGAAGCAATTCAGGCCTTATATATTAAAGAATCGAACCAAGGTAATAGTCCCCTACCCAGCTGTAAGATCCCTTCTCATACAGAAAGAGTTAGGAGAAAGGAGGGGCAACTGGGTAACAGCTCTTCAAGAGTATGACCTTGAATTCAAGCCAGCCTCTATAGTTCAAGGTCAAGGGTTATGCAAATTGATGACTAAAAGTGGGAACAATGAAGAACAAGCCTAGGAAGATGATGCCAAATTACATGTAATGGATGTATGCCCTTTGTTTACAGCTCCCGAGTCTTGGTATAGAGACCTTGTACATTACTTATAGTCAGGGCTACTGCCAGAACATTGGAATTCCAAGCAAAGAAGAGCGTTGCGTATTAAATCAGCCTCCTATCAACTTGTTGAGGGAATACTATTCAGGAAAAACTACGATGGAGTCCTTCTGAGATGCTTGGAGAAAGAAGATGCTAAGAAAGTAATGTCTGAATTGCGCGATGGTCCGGCTAGGGGAAATTATTCAGGGGACACTACAGCCCACAAGGTCCTCACAGCTGGTTATTACTGGCCTACACTCTTCAAGGATGCACATGCACACGTCAGAAAGTGTGATATCTGCCAAAGGTGTGGTGGAAGACAGCCTAAAGAAGCAGCACCCCTAAAGCCTGTGATGATCACGGAACCATTTGAGCAATGGGGGCTGGACATTATTGGAGAAATAAAGCCAAATTCATCCCTGCAGCACAAGTACATTCTTACTGCGACTGATTATTTCACTCGCTGGGTCGAAGCTATCCCACTGTGCAAGATAAATTAAGACGAAGTCATCAGCTTCCTACAAGATCATATCATGACCAGGTTTGTAGTTCTAGTTTCGTTAGTATTTGATAATGCTAAATACTTTTCATCAATTAAATTGACTGCATTTTCTCATGATAAAGGGATAAAATTGCATTATTCTGCTAATTACTATCCGCAAGGGAATGGCCTGGCTAAATCCTCTAATAAAAACCTCATTAGAAAACTAGAGGAGTTGGCACTCAGCCATACCAAATGCCCTTTGGGCTGATAGAGTCACCCCCAAGTCTGCAATTGGAGTGTCCCCATATACCCTTGTCTACGGTAAAGAGGCCATCCTTCCTCCCAATATCATGCTACAATCTTCCATTCTAGCTCAGGAGTCTAGGGGGTCGGATGATGAAGTTTTACAAATAAGAATATATAATCTCCTGAAAGCTGAAGAAGCCAGGTCGAAAGCCAAAGAATGCTTTAAGCAACAAAAAGAGTCAGTTAAGAGATGGTTTGACAAGCATAAAGCTGGGAAAAAAGACTTTGAAGTGGGAGACTTAGTCCTCAAATGGGACCACCCCCATGATGAGAAAGGAAAGCATACCAAATTTCAGCAGTTGTGGGTAGGCCCTTTTCAGATTGCAGCCAAGCTTGGTCCTTCTACCTACAAGTTGCAAGATCTACAGGGGTGGGAGGAGAACCTACCAGTAAATAGTTTGGTTCTCAAACCTTATTTTCCCTGAGTCTGTCTGATTTTGTCTGTCTTGTACATAAATAATCCGCCCGGCTGTCTTTTGAGTCATGTTTCTAGTTTGCGTTTGTTGATTTCGTTCTAGCTTGTTTCGTTGATTTCAATAAAGGGAGAAAACCTGCGGTTGCATGGAATACATCCGAAATTTTTGGGTTTGATAAACATTTTGGTGTCAGACTGTGTGTTGCTAATTTATATGAAATAATTTCTTCCAGTATAGCAGTTTTCTCGAAGAACTCTATGTGCATTGAAGTCCTGCTTAACCCCTATGAAATAAACCAGATTCGACGAGTCTGGGGTACTATGTCGAGGCTCCATCCACGTCACATTTAAAATGTTCTAAGGAGCAACAACAAAGGATCCATGGAAAGGAGCAAAGTGAACAGTGTATTAAATATAAATGATCCCATGCCAAGAAATGAATGCCAAAAGGCAAATAAAGAGTCAAAAACTCCTATGAAAGCATCATAAATCAAAGCAGGACCTGAATCATAAGTACTGAATTGCCAAAAGATCCTCTCCATCCATGAGCTGAAACTTGAAGTACACCACTCACACAAAAGGACACTATGGGATAGAGGACCCTGAATCAAAATTCAGTAAGCAAGGCATGTGAGCAAACTCATATGAAATAGGACAAAATTCCGAAAGCACAAGAAAAGTGTGAAAATGGCATGGGAATGAGGAACAAACGAATATTTCTGTTTACCATATGCTCCAATCCTGTGGTGTCCAAAGCTTTTAGCCACCTGAAGACAAAGGTAATAATGAAATTCATCCTCCGGCCTCAGCATAGTTATTTGGACTTGACGATTTTGGTTTCCACTCTCCTTAATTGGACTGTCATCAATGATTAAGGGTACACACTGCTGTCATTTAAGAAATCCATATTGCTGGAAGAAGTCAATATGATGCTTTTTGCTTATTAAACAGTCTGTCACTCAAAGGTTGATCGCTCAGAGATCTAGGTTCACCAAGCAATCGCCAATTGTCACAACTGTAACTTTTCTCCCCGATTTTCTTAAATTCGGGACCCCTCCTCATGATTTGTTTTAATCTTTGAATCCTTGGAGTTGTTGGCATGTGTTTCAATCTTTAAATGACTACAAAGCTTGACTCTTGACCAAGGTTTGGTTTTTGATTGCGCTGAAGTTTATGGCGAGCCCTAGCTGTTAAGATTGTTTTGTTTATTAATCAAACCAGTTGTCTCTACTGAGGTCGCAATTGTTGGATGTTTGAAGTTGACTGAAGCACTTAGTTTTTTCATTGTTTGATCGGAAGTTCGAACCATTTCCCGTCCGCCGTTGCGTCTCCTAAAGCAATTTAGCTTCTGAAGTGTGAAAGCACCGATGGCCGATGCGTTAACCTGTTTAGTCGCGGGCATGAAGTCATGTCTCGTCCGCCGTTGAAGATGGAAAATCCTTTTGTCTTCCGAAACGCAAATCCGTCCGACGTTTGACTTGTATCGCATGGATTTAGTTTTCTCTTTTCCACCATTGCATCTCTCCAAGTCTTTTGGTTTCCGAAGTTCAAATCCTTCTGACTTCCTATTAAACCCTCTCTTGCACGCGTGTCGCTTGTCCGTGATTTGGGTTTCTTCCGCCATTGCGGCTGGGAAAGCCCCTTGGCCTCTGAGGTTATTTCCTCCCGATTGCCGATTTTAAGTTTTCCTGCCAATGTGTTTCCTGTTGACTGCCATAGGCTAGGTTTGTCAGGCCCGTAGATGGTGCGCCTCACCATTTCCTTGTGGAATAGTCGTTTAATCGAAAATATTTGTTGTTTTGAATGATGCTGGTCGATTTATGGCAGGCGGGTTTGAGGAGATTAAATACTCTACCGTGGTGCTGAGAAAGACGGACTGTTTGGCAAGAATATAACTGAAACCGGAGGGATCGCTAGGAGAACCAGGGGAGTAGAAGACAAAACCCGGAGCTATAACGGCGCGAGCCCAAGAAGTCATCAGTTACCAAGTGATCCATGATTACACACAGACAAGGAATGCGAAGCGTTAGAGGAAATGAAAGATCATGCGTCCGGGGAAAACAAAACGCTCTGTAATTATAGTTTAAATATTTGAAAGTAGGAAGGCGATAGGGATTTTTCCATGGAAAATTTGGTAAATGTTTGCTTGTAAGAGGAACTACTTCATTTTACAAAGGAAGCTGCAATTTTTCCTGTTGGAGAGAGTACAACATGGAATGCATCAAATGTAATTAAGTGAGCAATGTTGAAGGGGAACTATTTCGTTTTCAGCTGAGTCTCCTCGACTATGAGGTTGTTCTAGTTTCTTGAACCTATGTTCTTATTGAACGTCTTTCAGTAATTTTTGTGATGTTTTCTACTCTGAGTAATAAATGCGGTTCATAAAGCAATTGGCTATCTGGTTGCTTGAATATCTGTAATTTTCCATGTGTTTTGAAAGAAGTATCAGCTATCTATAACCCTTCATAGCGCATGTACTAAATCTATTACTCATACAAAATGATAACCTTGCTTTCTAGTGATAGATTAGATAGTTAAGTTATTTCTTATTTTATGTGATTTGGCTGCGTGTGAGTCTAAGACGAGAGGTAAGAACCTGCGCATCACATTGTGACAGCTCCTTGCATTCTGATCACCTTGCATTTAGTTAGGAACTTGCATTTCATTTTCTAAGTCAAAATACAAAAACTCGGTGGACCGGGCCGCAACCGGTAAAACTTAGTTTTTTGTTACCTTGACCTACAGTAGCCGGACCGCAAACCGGATGGATTCCCTACACCAAACAGTCAACGGGATAGTTGGGAACGTTGATTGGGGTGAATCCTTTACTGTTGCTGCCTGCGAATTTCCAGGCCTCAACACACACACGATGTGAGATCACGAGGATGATATTTTTGAGATGTCTTCTCCACCTCACGAGGTTGGGGATGTAGATTCTACTCCTGTATATGATCCTTCACTGGAAATACCTTCACATTCTGGTTATGATCCCTCATTCACAGGTCGTTGGTATTGGCTTTCAAGCGACGAGACTCATTATGAACCCATAAGCACTAGTCATGTTCATTATGGCACGTCTGATATCCATGCACACGATCGGGCACATCATGCCACTTCAGAAGTTGAACCTAGCACTATGCCTGGGGCACTCCTATTCCTTTCCATGCGGAGATATTTGGGAGCACTAGTCACATTGCACCTTCCATCCCGGTGGTGGAAGCTACCTCAGATGTCTGTCCTAGACCTAGTGTTAGTAGTCATATGCGGATACCAAAACTGAGACGAGTGACCATAGGGAACACCACTTACATCCCTTCACATGTCCCTTCATCCTCAAACCCTACTCCTTCAAATTGATTTTTGACAACCCTTCCTCCCCCTCATTCATGTGGTCCTTTAGGCCGGAATATTGCTACTATCCATGTTCATACTATGACTACGCACAGTAGTATCTCATATTCAAGTACCTCCTATTGTCTTGGGAGGTCATATTCCTATTTTTGGATCTTCTCACAGTCCATCGCAAGGAGTTCCCCATATCCATAACTATGGAGCTTCTCATGGGACATCCCATGGGACACCTTATGGAGCTTCTCATGGACACTCTTATGGACTGGAGTATGGATAGAACTATCAACCCTATGGATACGGGTATCAAAAACCTGATTACTCTTCTAATTATGGCTTTGTACCACTGCATAGTCAAAGTACACCACATCATAATGCTTACATGCAGCCCTACACGGGTCAAATGGGAGGAGGATATTAGGGTCAAGGCCATGATATTTACAGTAATAAGCCTTATATGAACCATAACTATCATGGAGCGTGGCATAGAATGGCTCAACATAGGATCCCTTTCCTTGCAACGTTGAACTTACCTGACTTATCAAGACTTATGAACGATCCAGTATCTCATGACTCGGCCTAACCGACCGTCCCTAACAAGCTTCCCTTGGACATTCCCAAGTTCGAGGGCAAAGCAGGAGAATATCATAGTGAACATGTCACTACTTTTCACCTTTGTTACTCTTCCAATTCCTTACATGATGACTCAATCCATTTAAGGCTATTTTAATGCACCCTCACCGGGCCTGCAGCAAAATGGTATATAGAGTTATTGAGGGGGCCATTCATTTTATTCGATGACCTTGCCATGACTTTCCTCAATCACTTTCAACTACCCGTGCGTTGCGACGTTGGTACAAAAATCTTGTCGACATTTCGACAAGACAAAGCCACACATATCTTGAATCATATTCAAGAGTGTTGTAGAAGGAAGAGGTTGATTAAAGCCTTTATACCACCAGAATTTCTCCTTGAAGGGTTCCTCAAGTCATTGTTACCTTACATTGTGAAGGATGTTTCTACATCCGAAGACCAAAATGAGGAACAGGTGATATTTAGGGCACAAGAGTTGGATTTGATCTACGCTCAATATGGAATTTTGTATGAGATTATACCTAATGCTCTACGTTCTAGTTTTGATCCCAAGATCAATCCTAGACCACATGCTGATGGCATCGTGGGTTGTACAAGTGCCAAACCCGCAGATTCATTTGTGAAACAAGTGAGCCAATTGTCTATTAATCAATATGCTTTGGGACAAGCCACGGCTTCATCTCAACCCACCCAAATGGCGAGTGTACTTTCTGTGTAATCGTCGGACCAGAAAGGAAACCAGCAACCCAAAAGGAATAAGAAAAAGGGTAAAAATAATCGTAAGGGTGGGAACAAGAATGAAAATGCTAATTTTAATGACAAGAAGGCCTGCAATTCTTGGGGGGACAAGCAGTCTAAATGTAAGGTAAAGTTTCCTTGAAAATTGTGTAAGGAGGACCACCTCACTCACTTATGCCCTCATATGGCAGATGCCTCGAGATTCATATCACAGGGCCCAACTGTGCTAACTAATCCTTTACCCCATAATCAAAATATGAACTCGAGGACCAATGATCCTCATTGTGCATCGGGTGGAGATCAAAATCCACTAGAAGCCAATACTGGTCATGGTTGCATCAACATGGTACGTGCTACTAAGGTTGTTACTCATGCGAAAGATTATGGTTGGTCATAACCGGACCATGGAAAATAACCCACTCCACCCGAGATCCTTTGTGTATCGAAAACCCTATGGATAAACCTGAAATTGCACCTTGCATTCCTTAGGGAGTCTTAAAGCGATTGGGGCACAATCCTAATGCCCAAGCTGCCCAGAACTATTCCGCTGTCGAGGATTTGGGCCAAAATCCTTGTGCGATGTCTACGCTTGATGTACTTCATATTTGTCCTCCGTAAAGGAAAGACTAGATTTCTACTCTTGGGGTTAATGATGATAACTCTTCTTCCATCATCAAATTTCAAACCATGGGACTACAGCCTCACTTTCCTTACTACGTGTCTCTTTTGATTCATGTAGAGTGTCTTAATATGACCGTCAAATGCACTGTGATTGATGAAGGCCTTGCTACTTCCATGATGTCTTTGTCATGTTGGAAGGGTTTAGGTTCTCCTTAGTTGTCTCAATCCGCTACTATGTTGACTACCTTTGATGGTAGATCATTTCGACCGCACGGGATTCTTCCTTCTCTTAAGCTCCAATTGGGGGGAAGATCATTGCGATCGAGGTCAAGGTAGTTGATGTGCCCCTTGACTACAATCTTTTATTGGCATCGAATTGGATGTATAGTATGCAAGCCATAGCCTCTTCTCTCTTTCGATAGTATGCTTTCCATTTAATGGGAAGATTGTTACGATTGATCAGACATCATTCCTCAATTCAAATGTTAGTGCATCATCAAGAGCTTCTATCCCGATTATCTATCATTCTCAGTAGGCAATTGGGAGTGTGGGTGTGGGTATGTATCCATCCCTTATGGGGACCTTTAGCTGTCCTACGCTTGTTTTTATGATCGGATCTAGTTTCGATGGGGCTTCATCTTCGTTGAATTTAGTGTCTTTTCGCACTACCCATATGCAAGATCCTTGGATTCTTCCTTCACCGATTCCTTCGAATGGACTTGTCGAAATAGATGCATCGTTGCTTGCAGCAATGATAGCATATCAAGCAAATCTTGATTGTGTTGCATAGCCTAGTCCTTCCTCTT
The DNA here is from genome assembly GCA_001517045.1 of Pseudotsuga menziesii. NCBI lineage: Eukaryota > Viridiplantae > Streptophyta > Pinopsida > Pinales > Pinaceae > Pseudotsuga > Pseudotsuga menziesii. The sequence goes on from LPNX010351134.1 coordinate 281,624, forward strand.
CATGGACGGAGGAGGAGGACTCGCATTAGAGGAATTTAAACTCAAAATGGGCCTTTTAACTTTTATTCAAATTCCATGTCATCATTTGTTAGCCAATGAAATTGCTTTAAATTTGAAATACTGTATAGGTCTTAAACACTTTTTAATATAAATTTGGGGATAGTTATCATTAAAAAAACTACTTTTTTTGTTTGTATTTTCGACATATCTCCCTGTGTTTTTACTCAAACTTCGATTGGGAGAGCTCATTGGATGCAGAATTAAATTCTGCATCCAACGAGTACCCACTTGGCATACTTTTGATGGACCCCGCTACCCCAAAAACAAGAAATACCTGAAAAAACATGATGATGATGTCATCATCACGTTTTTTCAGGTATTTCTTGTTTNGTATGCCAAGTGGGTACTCGTTGGATGCGGAATTTAATTCCGCATCCAACGAGCTCCCCCGATCGAAGTTTGAGTAAAAACACGGGGAGATATGTCAAAAATACAAACAATAAAGTAGTTTTTTTCTTTTATTCCTCCAAAATTAATAAATACTATTTTATTATTTTAACTATTATTTTATTAATTTTTTTAGGAGGCCCATTTTGAGTTGAAATTTCCTATAATGTATGTGTTTCCTGCATGGGCAGTTGAGTCCTCTCACACACATGATTGCCTTGACAATGTTTTTCCATCAGATGAAGCCATTATTGAGGCCATGTATGGGGTTGAGCCACCTTGGGAAGAGTTACACCATAGATCATATTTTCTTCCCAAGCTTAACCGTATGGAGCATGGGGGATTTAGGAAGATTCTTAGCGAGAAGAATGGTATTCCTGTGATTCCATTGAGCTCTCCTGGTGAGATGGCTGATGGGAACATGGCGAATTTATCATCTACTATTCCTATCAATATTTCTCGTGATCCTAGCAAAGTTGAGAACATCTACATTGGGGCAGATTGTTCCCCTGATGAAATCAAGGAGTATACCGAGCTATTTAAAGAGTTTCGTGACATATTCTCTTGGTCATACGAAGAAATTCTAGGTATCGACCGTCATAGTGTTGAACATGAGATTAAGACCTATCCGAATGCGAAGCTCGTTCGACAACATTTGTGTGCAGTGAATCCTAGAAAAGCACCCGCTATTAAGGTTGAGATAGAGAAGCTGTTAAAAGTCAATTTTATCTATCCCATTCCCTTGATGTAGTGGGTTTCAAATCTCGTTCCGGTTGATAAGAAGTAGGGAGCGATCCGTATATGCATTGATTTTCGTGATTTAAATCATGCTTGTCCTAAGGATAATTTTCCCACACCATTTATTGATCAGATTTTGGATGAGTGTCCGGGAAGTGAGGTATTCTCCTTCATGGATGGTTTTTCTGGATATAATCAGATTTAGATTAAACCTGAGGATCAACATAAAACTGCATTTATTTGTCCTTGGGGTACGTTTGCATATCAGAAGATGCCATTCGGTCTTAAAAAAGCCGGAGCCACATTTCAGCAGGCTATGAACTTAATTTTTCATTATCTCAAAACAATTATCGAAGTGTATTTGGATGATCTTGCTACTCATTCTCGTCTGAGAGTGCGTCACCATACCATTTGATATTAGTATTCGAAATATGTCTCCATTACCAGGTTAGGTTAAATACTCATAAGTGCATCTTTTGCATGACTGCTGGTCACTTGCTAGGGTTCATTGTATCCAAGGAGGGTATAAGAGTTGATCCCTTAAAGGTTGAGGCAATACTTCAATTGTTTCCCCTACATAATATTAGACATCTTCACTGTTTGCAAAGCATGGAAAATTTCTTGCGGAGATTCGTGGTTAATTTTTCCAATTTGACTAAAGGCTTTATGCCTCTTTTAAAGAAGGACACTACATTTTGCTGGGATGAGTGAGCCCAGGAGTCCTTTGATGCTCTTAAGCAAGACTTAGCATTGACCCCCATGTTTAGTCCACCTAACTATAGCCGTGATTTTTTTATTTATGTGGCTGCATCTATGGAGACGGTTGGTATTGTTTTGGTTCAGGAGGGTGATGAGCTCCATGAGCATGTCATATATTATTTGAGCCGAAACCTTATTGATGCAAAAATCTGTTATTCTCATGTGGAGAAACTTGCCTTGGCCATCGTTCATATGGTTCAGAGATTGAGACATTACATTCTCCTTCACCAGAACTTGGTGGTAGCTCATGTCAATCCGTTTCAGTTCTTCCTCACTAGAAGGATGATCGAGGGAAAATATAATAAGTGGATTATTATTTTGCAAGAATTCGATCTCGAATTCATTTCGGCGAAATCGAAGAAATCATTGATCTTTACAAAGCTCATTTCTGATTTTCCAAGTGGGGAGGAGGAGGAGGTTTATGAGGATACATTTATCGATGAGCATATTTTCCTTATCTCAAATTTTGACCCATGGTATGGGGATATCATTGTATATTTGCAAAGGTTGAAGGTCCCTACTCACCTTTCACGGGATGAGTGACGACGATTACATCATGTATCTAAGAACTACCTTATAGTGGATAAAAATTTGTACCATCGCAGGGTAGATTCCATTTTTCTTCGGTGTTTAACCCATGATGAGGCTAAGGTTGTGTTGAATGATTTCCATGGAGGGGCTTGTGGTGGTCATTTATCTGGGCTTTCTATAACCCAAAAAATATTGAGAGTGGGATATTTTTGGTTGTCGATCTTCAAATATTGTGTCAATGAGGTTAAGAAGTGTCACCCTTTCCAGGTGTTTGCATGCAATATGCGCTCACATCCTTCCCCATTACATCCGATTATCACTGCCGGTCCCTTCACCAAGTGGGGGCTTGAATTCATGGATTGAAACCCAGCTTCGGCTGGGGGGAATCATCACATTATAGTGGCTATCGATTATTTAACAAAGTAGGAAGAGGCCATGCCCATGATTAAATCCAACGGTGAGACAGCCACACATTTCATTTTCAACCAAATTATTTCTCAGTTCAGCATTCTGAAAGAGCTTGTCACTGACCATGGTAGGCACTTTCAGAATAGAATGATGGAAGAGTTGTCTACAAAGTTAGGGTATAAGAAGGAGAATTCATGTTCTTATTACGCTCAGGTGAATGAATAGGTTGAAGCAGTGAATAAATCACTTAAGTCCATTCTCCAACGAACCATCGTGAAAAGCAAGACGAATTGGCATATCATGTTATATCCTGCTTTGTGGGCCTATAGAACTACGGTTAAGACTACCACCAGTTTCTCTCCATATAAACTTATACATGGGGTGAAGTCTGTCTTACCGGTTGAATGCGAAATCCCTTCGTTGAAGTTAGCTATAGAGCTTTTACCAGACACTTCCGCATTGGAGGAATGTTTGGTCCACTTAGAGGACCTTGATGAGCAGCGTCGGGATGCCTTAGTGGCTCTAGAAGTAAATAAGCATCGTGTTAAGGTCCAATATGATAATTCTGTCCATTCGAGGAAGTTTAGTGAAGGTGATTTGGTCCTTTTGTGGGATCAAGCTAAAGAACCATTAGGGGCAGGGAAGATTAATCCCATGTGGCATGGTCCTTATGTAGTCAAATGTGTGTTAGAGAAGGGTTCCTATGAGCTGGTGGATTATGAAGAGACAAACTTGGCAGAGCCTAGAAATGGGATCTATCTTAAAAAATACTATGCATGAGCTTCATCCAGGGCTGATTATTGTATATTATTGTACAGTTTTTTGCATAGTTAGGTTTTCTTATGGTAATCGGGTTTGTTGATTAGCTTTCATTTCTTATGGAAGATGTCGATGGAGTATTCCGCTTACAAAGGATTCACTGATGGTACTATCCATCACACTCAAAACTCAACTTCTACTGCTTGGGTGATTTATACTCCTACACGTCAAGTATTGTCTTCAGGAGGTGTATGTTTACGGCCTTCTTCGAACAATGTTGCTGAATATAGTACCGTTATCGAGTTATTGTAGGATGCGATTTCACATGGTGTTCTCTCACTTGAGGTACATCTTGATTCATAGTTAGTGGTTTCAAAGCTTAATGGCTTGTATCGTATTAGGGATCTGACATTGTTACGAAGATTCTTACGTGTGAGATTACTAGAACGACAATTTGAGAACATAACATACATACATGTTTCAAGAATTTTTAATCAAGTTTCTGACTCATATGCTAAGTATGTGTTAGATTGGAATTTGTTTTGTAGACCATAAGCATATCACAAACATACATTTTTACACACAGTAAATAAATAAAATCGATTATCATAAAAAAAATTCATTAAACATTCAAAATACGATGTCATAATACATAAGTGGCATAATACAAAATTGGGGCTTCCGAGCCACCAAAATATAATACACGGTAGTACAAAAATGAAACACTCTCAGGTCTCTAATCCTGAGGAGGTGGAGGGGGGTTCTGATCGTGGTAGCACACCACAACTCTAGCTATTCATCGAAATAATCGAACCCATGTCCGTGGTACACAAACCACCTGGCATTGCATGGCCTCAGGAAAGTCCTCGAATTGCGCCATGGGTACCCCGTGTGTCAAACGTACAAAGTTTGTGTGGATGATTTGGAGCGTTCGCTCCACATCCACACCCATGATGTCGTCTCCTCTTCCCCTTCGTCTATGACGAGGGAAACCGTTAGGTCGATGTGGTCCAACATTTGCATACACAAGACAAATTGTCACTATGTGTCATCACACCAAAACATGTCTTTTGAGTCAATATATCAAAAAACACAAAAAAATTTATAATTCAAAAAACTTAAAAAGAGGGTTTAGGGATTCATTACCTATGTCACCATATGCTGCTCCTGGTGGTAGGGGCATGTCTGGATCTCCTCGAAAATCTATACCTGCATAGGGGTAGTCATCTATGGTAATGATTTTCCACTGCCACCATGGAAATAAGTCCGCTGGGTAGGGGTTAGCCACCCTACCTCCGCCCAGTCTATGCATAACATTTTCCAAACGTCGTTGGGCCAGATCTCGAACTCTGTGTGGAGGAATATCCACTCTAGGGCTTAGCCTCGACACATGCTCAAAGAATAACATTCTTAGTATGCTGCCAAAACCAAAGTTTCTCACCCTACCCATCTTGCAATCACTGAGCTACTGCTTCATGTTACTCAATAGCACGGTGCTCCAGCCATACATTGTGGGTCTCATACACTCCACCGCATTGAACATAAATGGTCACGAGGCCTGGTGGAGTGAAGCTAGCTCGGCTATTTTATCGAGTGCCAATAGTATGGCCTTCAGTCCCAGTACCTGGATCGAGTTTGTCGGGATTTGACTCCCAACCTTTTTCGTGTCCGGAAAGTAGTACACCTCAATTTACTCATCAATAGTTAGGCCACCTCCGAGCCTGCAAGAGCATAGGTTTACCACCTCTCCCCGTCATGATAATCCAGTAATAAAATATATGTCCTAAATCTCTATAGTGAGACACATCCCGTCAATGTGAAAAGACTCTGAGTATGGATCCCAATAATCCACTAGCATCTGCAGGAGTCTTGGTTTGGCCCTCAGGTTGCCAAGACACCAAAACTTATACAAACTGCATGCACATAGAGGTTGTTGGGCCATTAAGTCACCTTGAAAAACCTCTTCTACATCTTGATGTTCCCTCTCCCTCCATTCTAGAACCATCCTACACATAAAACATGATTTTTGGTCATTATTTACCTTAAAAATCCTTATGCGCGGCCGCATACATGACTGTTTGCAAAATAGCCACGTATGTACGCGGTTTTGGGAGGTTTTTCCGCGTATGGCCATCCCTATACGCAGAAAAAACCCAAATATCCGTGTCGGTCGAACTTCCTACTTTAGATTGGCCTAGAAAATAAAATTGACCATGGAAACTGAAAAAATTTACCTGGAACAAACGGTGTCAAATTTTGTCAGACGATGCTCCCAAAATTCGCGTTGGAAGTTTTGAGCTCAAATGAGTAAAAATTTCATATGATATGGAATTTTTGAATTTTTTACTATTTATAGAAACTTTTGAATTTTTTTGAAATTTTTGACCCACTTTTTATAGTTTTTGACCGTTTCTGACCATTTTGGACTAATTTGATGATGTCAGAGTCCATTTTGAGCATCGTTTGACCGTGGTTTTGACCTGTCGTGCCGATTTCAGGTTTTATGTCTAAATTGGCATATAGGTTAGGTTTCACATTTGTTTGCGCTTTGCAAGACCTTATGACCATTTCATTATAACCTCAGGTACGAACCCATTCTATGTTGTCACAGAACCTCCTTATTGATTTTAGAAGTGACATGATGTGAATGGTAGAGCTTCACCATACATGGGTGCCCTAGTTAGCTCCTTTTTTGCATTTGGCGCCCATGCCAAAATTTTTCCTTTAGGGTGTGGGAGTCCTTTGTATAGTATCGCCATGACTTTGCGCAAGAGCCTCATACTCCTCTTGATCTTTTTGCTGGCCTTTTTCCCTAGGACTCCTATATGTCAAGCTGTAATTGCATTATCATGAGTTTTGCTTCCCTTATTGAGCCTTATGCCGGCTTCCCTGACTTTGATTATCAGCTATATAGCCTAAGCTTGTCCCATGTCTAGCCAAGTAGAGCCATTTTACATATCTTTTGCATCTTGATTCCCCATTTTTCACCAGAAGGGGACCTTCCCTCGAGTGTCATTATCCTACACATGTTTCCTTGCATTGACCGTAGGTACGTTTCGCTGCTTGGAACTAGTTTGTTTTCCCCTTGACACTCGTCTCCTCCTAGTCTGTAACTATAAAGCACTTTTATTCTTTTTCAAGATTTTCAAAACACTTGAAAAAGTCCAAAAAGCCGGATAGGAAAAGATGTTATCTTTGGCATCAGTTGAGTCATGCCTCCTTCGAACAGAACACGGTACATCAGATCCATTGGTTGGGTTAATAGTTTGACTTTAGTAGCTGTACTCGTTTCTCTAAGTTTATGTGCACCATCTGGTTAAGCTTCCAGTCCCTATGGAGCCTCTATCGATGCCTCCTGTGTTGCAGAGATGTCCCGGTTTTGTATATTGAGTCTATGTTGCCTGCATTCAATCACCACTCGCCTTTATTCTCTTGTTCGAAGGAAGTTGAAACCTAAGTCGACCATTCCTCAGTTCTCTTGAATTTCCATGTCGTCCATTCCCGAAACTGATACTAGTTCATGCACATTATGATCAAGTCCTTCCACATTATACATATTTTCTAAGTACCTCATGTTGGATGATGAGGGATACCTTAATACCCTCCTTCCAACGGATTTCATGCCATCGACTTCATATCATTTATTCTGGGATAGGAATCTAGAGTCATTTTGAGTGGCTTGAGACTTGTAGTCATCAGTGGCAGGTTATCTAGCCATCAGTAGGTTTGGGAATACAGATCAATGTTCTCTAATCGATGGATTATCTCAAGTGTTCGACCTCAACACATTTATTCACACTTGTTAGTTTGCACTCTAGTACCTTGATTCCCATTTTCATTATCAGTGGGTGATCTCGCGTCTATTAACAGTATCCATCAATGACCGATAATCAGATGATGGACTACTTTGTTCGACCTCGACACCTCTATTCACATAGTAGGACATGTACTCATACCAAATTGTGTAGAAGACCTTCCATATTTGTTGAATTTCATATATGCTACCTCCTTAATCATGCCAGTGTTCATGAGATTTCAGCTCTCTTGACTTGATTCCAGTGTATGCCAGATATCTTCAGCCATTATGGAGATCTTGATCCATTGTATATCTTCAGCTTTCATGGATATCATGATCCTTTATATATCTTCATCATGGATATTCTGGTCTATCTATATTATACGCGGCGATGACCACACGTCATATTTTGTATCATGCCTATTTATGGCCATTGTACTATTATGTATCTGGGACTGCTGTATGTACTTGCAGTCATGTGCAGAGTTTGATTATTTTATTATATTGTTGGATGGCTGGTTCTTCCACCTAGTTCTTCATCACTCCACTTCTGGGATGGAATTATAATGTATTTCGGCAATCGTATCACCCCTCTGACGTCACACATTAGGGGGCATCTATTACAACTGATTTTACCACACATGGTGGATCACACATTTATGGCCTTCCTTGTCCTTCTGTAGACTCTTTGGACCCCATGGACCATTTTTGTACCTTTGATGTTTCCAAGATCATCCTTAAAAACATGCATTGTTTGCAATATGCGACTTTTAAACCTATTCTCGCGTATATACGCAGATATGACCCTCAAACCTGCATACATCGGGATGTGTGCAAAAATCCAAATAGTTTTGGATTTTTCCTTGATGTGGATCTGAGTTAGTTGTCTCTTGGCCTTCCATATGCCTTGACATCACTCAGATTTGACCTTCCATTACCCCATTGAAGCACTATATAAGGAACCCTTTGGATACATTGAAAGGGGAGGAATTGAAGAGCAAGAAAACTATAGTCCATTGTTGCCAGAGCTTATACTTGAGTCCGCATCCCTTTGTCCCTTTGAGAACTTTGTGTTCTTCGCAATATTTCCTTTGCTTGTGAGATTTCTATCGAGAGATGGAGGATTGAAGTAGTGGAGGAATCAGTTTCTCCAGTTCGCAGACGTGCCGACAGAGGTTGTCACTAATGTAATCTCTGATTTATATTAATAGAAATATCTTTTCCTATCCAATAATGTGTATTTAAATGAATATTGAATCCATGGATTCTTTAAATGATTATATTCTATTAATTATATATTCTAGAGTAGGTCTAACACCATTATATAGCATGCTTGTCTTGTTTGCTGAATGTTGAGAGAGAAAATTGCTAATACAAGCGAGAGTGGAAAAGCTCAATGGGGATCTACATCAACCATCCGAAATAAGTTATGTTTCGAGATCCTGTAGTGTTAGATATTTTATTTCTCTTTCATATGGGAAAGGATTGATTTTTGTGGTTACTCTGTATGTTGTGGTACCCCAAGCCATAGGAAGTTTTCTCTGTAACAACAGCTTTTCCTTTAAACTTGTGAGAAGAAAAAAGTAGCATTCCTTAGAAAATATTATACAGAAGTGAAAACTATCTAATCTATTCTATTTCAGTGATATTTACTAATTTTAGAGAATCCATCAACATTCATAAAAGTTTTAATACAGATATAGAATAAATTCACAAATATTAAACAAAACATCTTAGAACTTGAATAATTGTAGAAGGGGGACAAACACCCAAAGAAGACCATTCATCCCAACCATCTCCTGAAAGTAGCCAAGATCATTTTCTTTAGGACGTCTGATCTTGTTCACTGAACCACTAGGATGACAATGTTGTGTAGCATCCCACACAAAAATATCTACAACTTAACAACTCATTACCAGACTTAACTCTCAATAATTTCACTTTAGATATCCCCTCATCGAATTCCTTTTGTGTGCCTTAATTTTTAGTTTGCAGCAATTCACAAGACTTTGGTCACTTGGAATAGAATATAATGAGCCTCTTGCTCAATTCGATGGTAATTATAATATTTCCTAGGTATTTGGGTCAGTTTTGTAATTAAATGAGCCACCTGCTCAGTTCCTCTTCTCAAGGAAGATGACCACAATTTCAGGGATTTTTCCTCCTCCAACAGCTAGAAAGTGAAATGTTGGTGCTGCCACTTGTCATTTAGCCTTCTACAGTTTCTCACTCCTCCTAGTGGGTTAGTGAACACTCTTCAATAGTCTTCTTTGGATAGGCGTTTTTTGAATTAATTATTTAAATAAATAAAATATTCAACTAAATTAATCCTTGACCATCCTTGGCCATAAAAAAATTAAAATAAATTTTAAACTAATGTTTTCTAGAATAAAAAATATATTTATTTTTCAATTCTAGGTGGGTTATAAACACCCCCTCTTAAGTTCAAGATTGTCCTCGATGTTTCTTAATTTTCTTTTGAGACTTACTGGAACAAAATTGGATATCCCTCCTGCATATGACTCTCCAATTCCCAGGTTTCTTCATCGTGACTGAGGTGCTTCCATTGCACTTTTACCTGTCCAATGGTGCAATTCTGGAGAAACATTTCCCTCTTGTCGAGAATACAGTATGGTTCCACTTGAAAATGTCCTTCGAGTTCTACCTGAATAACATTCCAATCGATCAAATGAGTAGCATCGTGCACATAATTTTTCAATATGGAAATATGAAATACATTATGCATTATAATATTAGGTGGCGGAGCTAACTGATAAGTGACCGATCTAACTCTTTCCAATATTTCAAATGGTCCACAATATGTGGTTGTTAATTAAGCACAACTGCCCAACTTAAAGGAATTATTTCTAGGTTTTAACTTGACAAACACTGTTAGCTGGGATATTTCACCTCCCGCGGACAGCAAGGTGTTCCACTGGTCTGAATGGTTTAGATCCAGAACAAATAGAGGACAGATGTTGAATACTCTCCCTGGACACCGTAGATACCTGGAATGTAATGCCTCGATAGTTACCCTATGTACCAGCAATAAGATTCAACATGCAAACACATCAAAACTGCCAGAATATAATATATTGTTCTATGTAAGTGACTAAGGAATATAACAACATACATGTGAAATCAAGCAACAACAATATATGTGGGACAAAAATCAACTTGCATTAATATAGAAATATGAATAAGTTTACAACCAAGCCTTAGTGTTGACATGCATCTCCATGAAACCAAACATTTTCATCCCCATAAGCTCTGACTCTAGATTTCTATGCTCTCCAAATGGTCTTGGGCCAAGTGATCAATCCAATAGCATAACAATACCTTAAGAGTTCTCCCCTCAACCATGGATATGAGCTTGTATTTATAAGGCTCAATGGATAGGGTAGGTTGAGAGATTAGTGGATGAGGTGACCTCTAAGATCCTAGGATGAGGGATCTTGATCTCAATTGACCCACAATGGTAGGGATAAGGGAGGACATGAGGCTTATCATCTAGAAGCCTCGAGAAACTTCTCTTTTTCCCTTTTTACCCAGGGTACCACATTTCTCCTTTAATGACAGAGCCGTTCTGGTAAGAAACTCTTATGAAGTAAGGGCCATAAGCAGTGGCATTGCTTGTGGACAACAAGGGATAGGTGGTGCAAACAAGGTACCACTCCTGGACAAAGGGGCAAGTGTGGTGCTAGGAATTTTCATGGAAGATTGGAAATTAGCATGAGTTTCCACTCCAAGAGCTGGGATTCAGGGAAAGTAGGTATGTCAAATGTCTTATCACATGATGGTGATATGATTTTGGTATAACAAGATGCCCCCCAAAGCACGAGTCTTAGAGGGATATGATAAATGAGAGCTTTGAGAGAACAAGTTGTCGCCATGAGATGAAAATGTTGGCTCAATCGGAGCATGTCATCAAGTAGGCATCTGTAGTACATTAGTATCTTGAATCATAGACACAAGTAACCAAAATCATGGCTGCAGACCGATACAAGGCAGATCCATGATAGGAATAAACAATCATGGATACTAGAATACAGTGTAGATCCATGTGATAGAGGACTCAAACTTGGACATAGCTACCAGACATACAATATATTTTTATGTCATATAGATGCAAATTCGAGCATAGACACAACCATACAAATGTGGATCCATGCTAGATATACAAAACTCCATCACAACCTGGGGGAAAGCAATGAGCGCTTTAAACAAATACCCAGGGTCTTTGCCTCGTTTTCCACAAAGTACGATTCTATCCATGTGATTAAAATTATTTGAAGTCGAACATGGTAGAAACCACTTGGTTACCGGCCAATGATGTGAACTGTTAACAAGTGCGAGGGAGATCACCATTGATGTCAATGATTCCCAAGGTACCCTAGTACAATCTACTGAGTGCGAATAGATGTCTTGATGTCAAACACCTAGTCGATTATATCGATCAAAGGTCAATTATGTGAACCTATGTCGAGAGCGAGAGAATCTGTCATTAAGGAATACAGATCTCAAGGTAATAAGTATTGTTTCTAAGACTATTTCCTGGATGATGAGCTGATGTTGATGGGAATAGTATCGTCGAAGGAGGGCTATGACGAGTCCCACATCGATGACACAAAACTCAGAACATAGTTCTGGAATGATGTAAATGTAGTAACCATATGTCTGACTCAAAAGATACTGACAAAAATACTGTGGAGACTGCAGAGGTGAAACTTCTTCAAATTCCCTTTGAACATCGGGCGACATGACGAAAAGGCTTGGCAGCATGACTAGACAGGACAGACACACAATGCAACAATGGACAATGCATTCTTTTGAAAGACTCAAAGGAGTGACATGACTCATGAAGGTGGATCATCACGGAGATCAGCTGAATACCCAATTGACTGACATGATGTGCAGACAAGTGCCATGTCCAAAGGTAACCACAACCAACTGCCATTATTTGCAAAATGATTCCCTTCCCATTTCCCCCATCATGATCGATAAGTGCCTCTTTTCGGTTTTACGAGTTCAAAGAGGGTAACAAACACTCGATATAGCTTGTCAGAAGACAAGCCCAAACTCATATGTTTTATGAACCTGAGAGAGGAGGGGTTCGTTCCCAAAATGGGTCTCTCAATGTTTAATTTAATGAGTCCAATGAAAGAAAACTTGGTATCGTTCCTGTTTAGAGAGTCTGAACAAATACGGAAGAATACTCTAAAGGGGTCCTTTTTCATATGATTTAGTCTCTAAGGCCCGAAAAAGTGTAAAATCATACCTTAGAGAACTCTTCCAGTCATGATTGGCTGGAGTGTTTTTTTTTCGTAAATAGTCTTATCCGAATCGAAAAAGAGATAACCTACCGTTGGATGGATGACTTTTCAAAAAATTTAACGAGCATGAAGAAGGCAAGATCGCTCGACGATTTTTTCATATTTAGGGAGCCTGAAAAGAGTTCAAAGAGAACTCCATGAGGTTTCTTTACATAATGCCATTTTTTACGAGCCTAGAAAGAATCGAAAGTGGACTCAACGATCTTTTCATGTTTAAGGAGTCTGAAAAAGAGGTGAAAAGAAGACTCTGTGACCCTTCTTTACACAATGTCAATTTTTAACAAACCTGGAAAGAAACTGAAATGAAATCAAAACTTTGATACTAGATTTTAATGAGCGTGACAAAGTGTCATAATAAACACTCATCGAACTTTTCCATTTTATGAAAGTGTGAAAAATCCATAAAAAAACTTCCCAAAGCTTCTTACTATAGTTCTCTTATCTTGCAATCGACTCAAAACAAGTGTTAAATGCATTCATAACTAGCATTAAGGGATTACGACAGATAAACTTTGACTAAAATATGATTTTATATAAAAAATATAGTATGTCAGACCCAAAAATGCCTATATAAGTCATGTAAATAGTAAAAATCAAATCATTTGACCATTTACCTATAGCAGAGAGCACTTGGAGCATTTTCTTATCTAGATATTTCGTAGCTGATACCGAGAGTTTCCACAGTCCATTTTCAGCATCATCGGTTGCGGGTAACAGCTAAGACCCTTTTCTTTTATTTCATAGCATTTTTTTTTAGTTTTGGTGGGGTTTTGGGCTCATATGGAAAGCCCTAAAACCTTAAAAGTGGGCACCACAAATACCCCTTACGGGATATGCGGTACCACCCGAGAACCGCGCCTATAACATAGCGACATGCGGTGCCACCGTTTGTCTCCAACAGTGCACAGGCGGTGCCCGCCGTAGAGAAATTAAACTAATAGCATGAGAAATATAAAGTCATTCCTTTGATTTTTAATGATTAGGGATGATTCTAATGCATACTATGATTGTTTTTGGCAGGTCTAGGTTGCTCAAAACATGGTGATATGGAAAGAAAGAACACATGATGATGAGGATGTTGCTACTGAGAGAAATGCGGGTTGTATTGCCGCATTACGGGACTGTGGGATCCTGAAGTTCTTCCAGGCCCCAAGCTTGGTGTTACATGAGCAGTTACTAAAACACATACTGTAGATGTGGAATCCAGAGTAGCATTACTTTGAGGTGGGGGCCCATATTCTTACAATGGAAGTAGAGGATATCTACTTCTTGACAGGTCTCTCGAGATGGGGTGCCCTCATCTCACTGACATGGTCCTGTGGAGGGGATATTACCACTCGAGAGCTTATAGACCGTCACTATGCACCATGGACATGTACATCGGGGAAGAAGATCCCCATCAAATTACTGATGGATAGGGCCCTACGGACCGTCCTATTTACCATGCAGAGGGTGGCCAGGATTTAGGGTGTGCATCAGGCTTCTAGGGCACACATGTTGTATGCCATAGAGGCCATGGCACCCACGGTGTTCAACTGGGTGAAAGCCATGCTTCAAATATTCAAATATTAGCTGACTAAGTGTCGGTAGGGAGAGCTAAATCAGTTTGGATTTGGTTCCATTTTAGCCTTCTTATTCTTCGAGCGGGTTCCACAGATGAGACCTCAGGTGGTATTCCAGAGTCTGAGAGCACGGGACCCCCGTATGCTGAGGTGGGTCCAGGTCATGGCTTGCATCGGAGAGGGTAGGGGAAGGGTGAAGTTTGGTGAACCATTCTTTAGATGGCTTCGAGATCAGATCCTCATGGTCGAGGATTATGCTTAGGCAGGTACAGACTTCACTGGAGATCCTAACCTACCATTCCCACCTGTTGGATAGTGGGGTGACATCGGTAAGAAGCAAGAAACCCTAAAATGGATGAAATGTTTTTATATTTTTTTAATGTTTTATATTTTTTTTATGTTAAGTGATGAGACCTATATATTCTCATGCAGATGTGGGAGCAGCATGACCTGGAGGAGCATCTCCATTGGATAGGCGAGTTGGAGCCCGCTTTGTATGATAGGGTGATGATATAACCAGGGAGATAGAGGAAAACCTTTAGAGGTTGACCTTGGATATCCCAGATGTTGACATTGATGAAATCCTGATGAGATACCAGAGATCCACAGTGGGAGTACTGGGTTGATTCAGTAGGTTGCTACATAGAGTAGCTCGAGCAGTTATGTGCTATCACGAGCACCACTTGTTATAGCAGATTTCACCACTCTAGGTAAATCACACTTTGTATGGCCTTCCCTTGTCCCGCTGTAGACTCCTTAGACCCTATGGACCACTTTTTGTCCTTTGATGTTTCCTTTCTCATCCCTAAAAACATATGAAAAATGATATACGCGACTTTTAAACCTATAAGCGCGTATATACCTGGGTTTGACCACTAAAACCGCATACATCGGGATGGGTGCATAATCCAAATCCTTTTGGAGTTTTCCTTGACATGGATCTGACTCATTTGACTCCTGGCCTTCCCTATGCCTTGAGATCACTCGGATTCGACCTTTCATTACCCCTTTGAAAATCTATATAAGGAACCCCTTGGTACATTGAAGGCATAAGAGGGAATTGAGAGAAAAGAAACTATAGTCCATTTTTGCTGGAACTTATGCTTGAGTATGCATCCCTTTGTCCCTTGGAGCACTAGTGTGTTCTTCCCAAGCTTGCCTTTTGCTTATGAGCTTGCTATCGAGAGATGGAGGATTGAGGTGGTGGAGGCCCAAGTGGGGGATTCAGTTTCTCCGGTTCGCAGACATGCCGTTACAGGTTGTAGATTGTAATCTCTGATTTATATTAATAGAAATATATTTTCCTATCCAATAATGTGTGTTTGAATGAATATTTTATCCATGGGACTATGTAAAATGCTTGTACATTATTGATTATATATGCTAGAATAGATCTAACACCATGATATATAGAATGCTTGTATTGTTTACTTATTATTGAGGAAGTAACAGATCAATTCAAGATGAAGATTGGAAAGATCAATGGGGATCTACTTCAACCGTCTGAAATAAGGTACGAGGTCTAATCCTTTAGTGTTAGACATTTAATTTCTATTGCATATTCGAAAAGATTTATTTCTGGAGTCAAGCTATCTGTTGTGGTACCCCAAGCCATAGGAATTTCTCTCCGTAACAGAATTGGTGACTCTGCTGGGGATGTTCCTTGTTTCTCTTTGGGGTTGGGGGCATAATGGGCTTGATATTCTTGACTTGCTCTCTGTTGATCCCTGTTTCTGTGTTGCATGTTATAGTATGTTCATCCGTTTACACTCCCCTTTATTGGTTTGACCCTTGGCCTGCTTTTTACCACTGCCTTCTCTGTATATGCAGGTTTTTGGCCAAAATTCGCGTACATACATGGATTTTTGGCCAAAAGTTGCATATACACGCAGGTTTTTGGCCAAAATATACGTATACACTCAGGTTTTTGGACAAAAGTCGCGTATATACATAGCTGTTCTTTAAACAGTCGCGTGCATCCTCCCTTTTGGTGAGTTTGATGTTGTGGGAAGTTGCTGGGTGGGTTGTGAGTGTGGTTGGGTCTTTCTTGGGTTTGTTGTTGTCTGTTGGATGCTTCTTTTGTGACCAGAGACGACATTTTCATTGATTTTTCTTTGAAAGTAGTTTTAGTCATTTATCCTTTTTGTTTTGCCATTAGTGCATTACTCTTTTTGTCTCGGTGTCTTGCTGGGCTTATCTTTTATACTTGTTGCAGAGACCGAGAGTTTTAGATGACTTTTATTGCATTTTTCATTCTTTTATATTGAAAAATACAAAGTAGTTGCACTCTTAGTTGCATCTTAGATATGGATTTGAGGAGGTACTTGCATTGGATTGCTTGGATGAGAGTTGTTTTTAGGCTTTCATATAGGAAGGATTGCATTGACATTCGGAAAGGAATATATATTTATGCATCTCATGTAGTGGCGTACCCTATTTTTCATTTGACAAAGATTGCACTTAACATTGTTTGTTATGGTGTGCATATTTACTTCACTACTGAGTCATAACTTCACTAGTTGCACAGCCATTTCCCTTTGAGTAATTACAACCAATTAAAATCAACGCTAAATTAAAATGAACTACACTCTATTCTTTTCTAGGGTGCACCAACAAGCTTAGGTTTTAGGATCTTGGAATAGTTCATTGTAAGTCAATTCTCCAAGATCACTAAACAAAAACATGTATGTGTCTGTCCAGGTGAGTGTGTGAAATCCTTCGTATAAATAGTGTTTCTCATGATCCTCCTCTCAAGAGGGAGTTAAGCACAAGGCAGTGTGAGCGGTTATTGATTGGGATGACCCCTAGTCATAACTGAGTAGCACCAGATATATTTCTACGATTGTATTCGTATCTGGGGGCTCTTTCGAGAGTTTCGTGCTTTTCTACCCTGCCCATATAGTCAATCCAACCTGCGACTGTCTGCCTGAGCATTGACTATATTGAGGTGACCTTATTTTCCTTACCTAGGTTATCGAGGGGGTACTCTGCAGGGGTTATTCTGCAGGTGTCCCGACCAGGTAGAGGTTGGACAACACAGTCGCTATATGCGTTGAAGCTGAGGGCCACTATAATTGGTTATCCACCTCCGCTTGTAGTGTATTGGAGTTTCAAGCCTCTCTTAGGTGAGACATACCTGCTGCATTCGGGAGCTCACATATCCTCCCCTTGGTTTGCTTGTATTTTGGTTGTAGATTTTCTTAGGAGTGTGCTCTTTGTGTGCTAGTTGGCCTTTGGAATCATGGTTACTTGAGTATATTTATGCTCTCTTGAGTTCAGGTCCTTTTATTTTTGGCATGCCTGGTATCCTATCACCTGTCTTGGTCTTAGTACGGACCCTGGTGTCATACTTAGGGGCATCACAGCCCCTTACTGTGCTCATAGATTTGGGAATGGTCATATTCCATCCTCTACTCCATTTGTGGAGGATTTTTTCCCTTTGCTCGGTCTTTACACCAGTGGTCACCCTCACTGGGGTGGTAGTGTATGCGTGAACGTTGGGTCTACACCTTAGTTTCTTTTTTATGTCTCATCGTTCACCGCATTGTTTCCTTTGGGTGCTGTTGTCATGCCAAATTCCTCCCTATATCCTATAGTTTGGATTCTTTATTGAATATTTTTGGTTGTTTTGGACTAATATGGTTGTCATGTAGGGTCCACTTTTTGTACACTCTCTCCGAGGTTTTGACCCATTCATGCCTATCACAGGTATTATGTTTGAACTGGCATATAGGTTAGGATTTCACATCCGCTTGCACTTATGCATTTCCTTATGACCATTCCATATTAACCTTAGGTACAAACCCATTCCATGGTATCACGGAACCTTCATGCTGCTGTTAGAAGTGGTACTATGTGAATGGTAGAGCTTTACTATACATGGGTGTCCTAGTTAACTCCCCTTTGCATTTGGCACCCATGCTGTGAGTCCTCTCTTAGGTTCGGGAGTCCATTGTATAGTATTGCCATGACATTTCGCAAGAGCCTCATACTCCTCTTGATATTTTGCTGGCCTATCTCCCTCAGGACTCCCTTATGTCAAGTTGTGAATGCATTATCATGAGCTTTTCCTGCCTTATTGAGATTTATGTCAGCTCCCCTGACATTGCGTTTCAGTCATATAGCCCGAGCTTGTCTCATGTCTAGCCATGCAGAGCCATTTTTTTATCCTTCGCAGCTTGATTCCCTTTTTACCGGGAGGGGATTTTCCCTCGAGTGTCGATATCCTACACATGTATCCTTGCATTGAGCATAGGTATGTTCCACTACTTGGAACTAGTTTGTTTTCCCTTATGACACTCGTCTCATCCTAGTCTATAACTATAAAGCTATTTTATTCTTTTTTCAAGATTTTTAAATAACTGAAAAAGTCCAAAAAATTAAAAAAACCAAAAAGCCGGACAAGGAAAGATGTTATCTTTGGCAGCTATCGAGTCTTGTCACCTTCAAACAGAGCACTGTATGTCACATCCATTGGTTGGGTTATAGTTTTACTTTAGGATCTGTACTCGTTTATCTGATTTTATCTCCACCGACTGGTTAAGCTTCCAGTCCCTATGGAGCCTCTGTCGATGCCTCCTGTGTCGCAGAGATGTCCCAGTTTGTATATTGAGTCTATCATGCCTTCATTTAGTCACCATACATTGTTATTCTTTTATTTGAAGGAATTTGAAACCTGAGTCAGCCATTCCTCAGTTATCTTGACTTTGCATGTCGGCCATTCCCGGTACAGTTACTGGTTCGTGCACTTTATGATCGAGTCCTTCCACATTATACAGCTTTACTGAGTACCTCATTTTGGATGATGGGGGATGCCTTAATGCCCTCCTTCCAGTGGATTTCATCCCATTGAATTGAAATCATTTATTCTGGGATTGGAGTCTAGAGTCATTTTGAGTGCCTTGAGACTTGTAGTCATCAGTGGCAGGTTCTCTCACCATCGACAGTTTCTTAGGAATACATCAATGTCCCCTGATCGATGGACCCTTTCAAGTGTTCGACCTCAACACATTTATTCACACTTGTTAATTTTCACTCTAGTGCCTTGATTCCCATTTTCATTATTAGTGGGTAATCTTGCGTCTGTTAATGGTATACATTAATGACCGGTAATCAGACGATGGACTACTATGTTCGACCTCGACACCTCTATTCACATAGTAGGACATGTACTCGTAGCGGTTTGTGTATAAGAATTTCCAAATTGGTGGCATCTCTTATATGCTACCTCCTTGATCGTGCTAGTGTTCATGAGATTTCAACTCTCGTGACTTGATTCGAGTATATGTCAGATATTTCCAGCCACTATGGATATCTTGATCTATTGTATATCTTCAGCCATTTTGGAGATCATGGTCCTTTGTATATCTTCATCATGGAGATTTTGATCTATGTATATTGTACGTGGCGATGACAACATATGTGATATCATGTATCATGCCTATTCATGGCCATTGTACTCTTACGTATCCGGGACTGCTATATGTATTTGCAGTTGTATGTAGAGTTGTATTATTGTACTATGCTGATTGGGTGGCTGGTATTCCATTTGGGATCCTTCATCACTCCACTTCTAGGATGGAATTATAATGTATTTTGGCCATCGTATGACCCCTCTGACCTCACACATTAGGGGGCATCTGTTATAGCGGATTTCACCACTCTAGGTGAATCACACTTTGTATGGCCTTCCCCTGTCCCACTACAGACTCCTTAGACCCTATGGACCACTTTTTGTCCTATGATGTTTCCTTGATCATCCCTAAAAACATATGAAAAATGATATACATGACTTTTAAACCTATAAGCGCGTATATACGTGGGTTTGACCACTAAAACTACGTACATCGGGATGTGTGCATAATCCAAATCCTTTTGGAGTTTTCCTTGACATGGATCCGACTCATTTGACTCCTGGCCTTCCCTATGCCTTGAGATCGCTCGGATTCGACCTTTCATTACCCCTTTGAAAATATATATAAGGAACCCCTTGGTACATTGAAGGCATAAGAGAGAATTGAGAGCAAAGAAACTATAGTCCATTGTTGCCGGAAATTATGCTTGAGTCTACATCCCTTTGTCCCTTGGAGCACTAGTGTGTTCTTCCCAAGCTTTCCTTTTGCTTATGATATTGCTATCGAGGGATGGAGGATTGAGGTGGTGGAGGCCCAAGTGGGGGATTCAGTTTCTCTGGTTCGCAGACGTGCCGTCAGAGGTTGTACCTTGTAATCTCTTATTTATATTAATAGAAATATATTTTCCTGTCCAATAATGTGTGTTTGAATGAATATTTTATCCATGGGACTATGTCAAATGCTTGTACATTATTGATTATATATGCTAGAATAGATCTAACACCATGATATATAGAATGCTTGTATTGTTTACTTGTTGTTGAGGAAGTAACAGATCAATTCAAGATGAACATTGGAAAGATCAACAGGGATCTACTTCAACCGTCCGGAATAAGGTACGAGGTCTGATCCTTTAGTGTTAGACATTTAATTTCTATTGCATATTGGAAAGGATTGATTTCTGGAGTCAAGCTATCTGTTGTGGTATGCCAAGCCATAGGAATTTCTCTCCGTAACACCACTAGTGTATGAGATATGTACTGAAAGCTGACAACTTCAGGATTTTGTATGATGATTTTGTCTAAAAGCCTACATGCTTTAGATGAGGTCTTGAGACCTATTTTTATAAACGTTTTCGTGTATATATATATAGACTTTTACACAGTGTTTATATGTTTCAAATGGAAAATGCAGTTTCTATGAGTTTTATGTGTCTTTGAATGTTTATTTACAATGTACCATGTTTGATTTTGACATCATGAATGGGAAATATGCCAATCTAGGATGCAATTAGCTAATGAGTCAGCAACTACATTATGTTCCCTAGGGATATGCCTATAAGTGATGGTTTCAAATGACCTTTCTAGCAAATGTACTCTCCGAAAGAGGAAAAGGAGCATTGGGTTCCTAATGGTGTAGACATGGTTTAAATGGCAAACCATGAGTTGTGAATCCTTCAAGACTACTAGATGATGAACATCCTAGGAGGCAACTTCAGTCAGAAGACCGATGGCTGCTTCATACTTGATAATGTTATTAGTAGCGGGACCTATACAAACCACTCCTGAACTTACCAAATCTTCAGCTGGGGAATAGAGGACCCAAGCAGATGAGGTGAGATTCAAGGTGTGGCAGCAAGCACCATCAGCAAAGACGTAGAAATCCATTTGCATGACCAAAACATGGTATAAATAGATTCAGACACTACACTCAAAACCATCTTGAAAATACTAAAAGCACACTGAAAGCCAATCAATATACATACATACAAGATATTACCCAATAAAGACCTAGGCATAGTACCTTTTTAGGTACAACCCATTGCGAGGTTTCCCCAAAGGGATTCCATCATAATCAACAAGCTCATAAGCTCCTTTCTCTAACACTTTAGAAATAATGAAAGGTCCATACCTCATGGACTTGAACTTATCCTTCCCTAGTTTGTCATATCTCTAATCATAAGTCAATACTAGGTCACCCTCGTTAATGAAATGAGGCTGGACGGATTTATCATACTATGCCTTCATACGTTTCTTATGTGCCTCATTAGCCAAGGCAACATCTCTCCGAGTCTCGTCAAGGTTACTCAAGTACAAAAATCTTTCTTCCTCTGCGGAAGTGTCTGGGAGAAGTTCGACGACAAGTTGTAAGGATGGAATCTGACATTGGATCGGTAAGATAGCTTCGAGTCCATCGACAAGCTGGAATGGTGTGAAACTAGTAGCTCTTTTCATAGAAGTATGATAATCCCAAAGAGCGGAGAAAAGAACGTGGTGCCAGTTGGATTTATGATCTCCAACCATTCGATGAAGCATATTTTTCAAAACTTTGTTAATGGCCTCTACCTGACCATTAGCTTGTGGATAATACGATGTAGAGTTTTCATGGTGAAAACCTAGCTTGGCACTCAGTTCCTCCATCATCTGA
Source organism: Pseudotsuga menziesii (assembly GCA_001517045.1). Classification (NCBI taxonomy): domain Eukaryota; kingdom Viridiplantae; phylum Streptophyta; class Pinopsida; order Pinales; family Pinaceae; genus Pseudotsuga; species Pseudotsuga menziesii. The sequence goes on from LPNX010351134.1 coordinate 303,957, forward strand.
TTATGAAAATGGGATCCGTGATCAGTAACGATGGACTGTGAAACTCCAAATCTAGCTATGATATGATTGAACAATAAAAGAGCAATAGTATTACCATCTTCTGCATATGTAAGCATGGCCTCAGCCCATTTTGTGAAATAATCAATAGCTACGATGATGTAACCATGCCCCCTGGCTGAGGTAGGTTGACAATGCATGAAGTCAATCCCCCATTTGGAGAATGGGCCAACGGCAATGATGGGGTGTAGCAGAGCAGGATGGGTGTGCTTTTTAGGATAAAAGTGTTGATAAGGTGGGCATTTCTTAACAACCTCATGACAGTCTTTGAAGACAGAAGGCCAGAAATAGCCAGCATGAAGGATTTTCTAGGTTGTAGCCATCCCAGATAAATGACCACCACATGCTCTAGAGTGGAAATCATTCAACACATGTTTAGCCTCCTCATGGGTGAGGTATCACTAGATAATAGAGTCAATCCCACGTCTATACAAGGTATCATTCAGGATGAGATAGTATTTCGTGTGGTGACGGATACGGTGGCGATCATTGCAAGATAAATGTGGTTGAAATTGCTATGTTTGGAGATAAATCAACAAATCTCCATACCAAGGATTAGTAGTGTTAATCAGGAATAGGAATTCATCTGGAAATGAATCATTGGGCTCAGATTTCATCAAAGCATAAGGAAGATCACACATAAGCTTGGAAAATACCAAGGATTTCTTTGATGTGGCCTTGGCAAACTCCAGATCAAACTCTTGAAGGATGATGATCTAGCGGGAGTATATTCCCTCAAGCATCTGACGAGTCAGGATGTAATACATCGGGTTCTGGTCTACCAATATGGTGGTAGTGCGGAGCAGAATGTAGTGACGAAACTTTTGTACAGCAATGACCATGGCCAATGCTAAATTTTCCACATGTGAATAACGGGTTTCAGAATCCATGAGATTCTTACTGGCATAATAAATCACGTGCTCCTGACCGTGGAGATTTTCCTGCACTAAAACCATGGTGATGGTAGTAGCAGAGGAAGAAATATACAAGAGAAAGTCCTTTGAATAATCCAAGGGGTGTATCACAGGTGAATGAGTCAGAGCATGCTTGAGATTATCAGAGGTGCATTGGGCCTGGTCATCCCAAAAGAATGGAGTGTTCTTCTTAAGGAGACGCATATAACCATGCGTTTTCTCTGTGAAATTACACACAAAATGGTGGAGATAGTTTGCCTTCCCTTGCAAAATTTTGAGTTCAAGGAGATTAGTTGGGGCTGGTAGATATAAAATAGCGAAAATCTTCAAAGGATTGATCTGGATGCCATCTTTGGATACCACAAAGCGTAGCAGACGTCCCATATCAACGAAAAAAACACATTTATGCAGATTGAGCCATATATTATAATGACGACATCTCAGGAATATTTCTCTGAGATGACTAGGGTCGTCCTCTCTTTGCTGTGAATGAGCAGGGAGGTCGTCAAGGTATGGTTCAACAATATGTTTAATATCATGAAACACATAAGACATCGCGCGCTGGAATGTGGCTCCAACATTTTTCAAGCCAAAAGGTAACTTCTTATATGCAAAGGTTCCCCATGGGAAAATGAATGTCGTCTTATGCTGATCGGTGGGTAATATCTCAATCTGATTATAGCCAAAGAAACCATCCATGAATGAAAAGATGACACTTCCAACATAGTTGTCGATAATCTAATCGATGTGCAGAGTAGGAAAGTTGTCCTTGGGATAAGATTTATTCAAATCCCTAAAATCGATGTAGACTCTAAAGGTGCCCTGCTTTTTATTGACAGGGACAATGTTCGATACCCATTCCGTCAGGGGTATGGGATAAATAAACCCAGCTTTGAGAAGTTTCTCAATTTCAGCTTTAATAGCTGCGGCCTTTTGAGGATGGTCTTGCCTAAGTTTTTTCCTGATAGGTTTAGCCGTGGGATAGGTTTTAATCTCATGGACCACAATGGATGGGTCAATCCCCGTCATCTCTTCATAGGACCAGGAAAAAATATCACGAAATTCCTTAAAAAGTGCCTTATATGCTTTAGATTCATTTTTCGAGCAGTTCTGCCCAACATGAACATGCTCGATAGTATCAGGCTTGGATGATATGTCAATTGGGTGCGTTTGAGTAATGTTGCAAAGGTTTCCTTTAGAATCTGTAACTTGCAACAATATAGGACTTTGGGGAATGTTCACAATATTAGTAGGAAACAAGGATACAAAATCATGGCTAACCGAACTGGTGTTGGGGAGGAACATGGATCTATGATGGTGATCCTCCCAAATGGGCTCATTCATATTCATGATATCCATAATGGACTCATCGGAAGGAAAAGTCTCAGAGAGATAATCTAGAATGGGAAGAGAATTTTCTAACCAATACGGTAAATGGTAAGGATCCGAAGCCACTAGATTAAGGTCATCCGTGTGATCATTGAAAAATGTTTGAATGGTGTCATACATAGCTTCGTGTGGACTCAATGAGGTGGACTCTTTACCCTTAGGCTCATAATCAAATGAGGTGATCATATGGACTGTCACGATATCCGTGCTAGGAGGAGTGGATGGAAAAATTCCCATAAGGGATGAATCCTTCAACATGCCTACCCTAATCGACTGGTAAGGAGGAGGGGACTGGCCTAACATGGGGATGTTATTAGTCATAGAGGTAGTAACATCCGACGTACAAAAATCAAGCGGATCAATCGTAACAATTCTCCCTAGATGTTGAAATTGGACTGTTCGGAATACTGTTGAGGCAACAACAGTCATGGCATAGAACCAAATTCCTTCCTAGAAGGAGGTTGTAATCTAAAGGGGCATCTACCACTTCTACTTGGATGGAAACCGTTTTCCCCCCCATCTCGACCGCTAGGGCTGATATGAGACCATGGGGTTGGAAACCCCGTCCGTCAAAGGCCTTGAGGGTCGTAGGTGATATGACAAGCTCGGGAGAGCTGAGATCCTTCCAACAAGTCACAGACAAAACCAAGGTCGAAGCTCCTTCATCTAGTACCGTTCGAAAAACTTTCTTTCCCACTACTTTCGTAATGATCTGAAAAGCAAGTTTATGCGGTAATCTAGGCTTATAGTTCTCAACATTGAAATGAATCAAGTTAGTATTATCCAGCTATAAAGCTCCTTATGCTGTCAACAAGTTTTTACGCTGTGTAGGGAAAATTTGGAGTACCTCTAAGGTAGACACTACACAAGGTTCCTGAGTGAGATCTTTAACCACATTATAAAATTGAGCAGCTCGGGCATTGGGATTAAAGACAGCCTTTCAAAGAGTACTCTTAGGTGGGTGCAAAATCATGTCGAGAGTAGGCTTATTGATAGATAAGGGGACAATAAATGAGGATTCATGAGAACTAGTAGAGGGAGCTTTCCCTGAAGAAGAATGATCTTCTTTCTTGTTTGTGGCTTTGTCATAATTCTGACTTCGATTTTGGAGATTGATGGTATCTGAGGACATCATAAGAATTTCCTCTGACGAACTAGATTTACCCTGATTAGACATGTGGTCTATCATTTTTTGTTGAGAGGCAAAAGGATCTGTAAGTACTACAGGTGCGGGATTGGACTTCAAAAACTGGGAGATTTCGTCCCGACGAGGACACTCCTTTGAAAAGTGGTCACCACCGCATAGCAAACAAGGATATTTTTCCTTCCTTTTCCCTTTGTCGTTATCACCGTTGGTTGGTCTTGGAGTCTCCTGTCGGTTTCCAGGTTTTTTATTTCTATTTTTACCTTTCTTTTTATTATTTCCTGAGGTTTGAGTACTTTGAATAGAGTTGACCTCAGCGGAAACCTTAGGAGTCGAAGGAGTAGGGGTGGTAGTTTAGGGTTGCTTGGTAGGTTTCGCTACTGACGGGGACTGGATCAAACCAACAATCCCATCAACAGGTACTTCTGCTAGTGGCTTGGCAGGATCAGTGCTAGGGTGAGGAGCTTGAAAAATCAGGTCATAAAGAGTTCCAGACTGGGAGTAGACCAAGTCTAGGTACTGAGCTCGACTAATAGCCTTATCTTCGGTAATGACACCACCCATAGCCACATCTTGGGAAATAGGAGGCAACACGGATTTGGTGAACTAATCAGCTAGTAACTGATCCAGAATAGGGGCCTTAATAATCCTTCTCCACCTTCTCCACTCATGAATATGATCAGAAATTTAGGTGGAGGTGTTCTGTTGCAGAGAGGTTAAAATATTAGTGCCCATTTCATAACAAATAGGGATATGAAAGTGTGTAAGAAACATGGTTTCCAACGAGCAAAAATACACAAACAAATGTTGTGGGAGTTTAGTGTACCACTTGGTAGCCGTACCGGTCAAATTTCGCTGAAAGAGTCATAACCGAATGGAGTCATCCATGAGGGAATTTGAAGAACACAACAAATGGAATGTCATAACATGATTCTTCATATCGTCTCCCTGCTTCCCATCGAATTTCAGGATATCTGATGGTAACTTTATCGGAATGGGAAGCCACAAGGGATTGTGTTGAATGGGGTCATTAATCAACTTTGACAAATCAGGCAAGTCCAAAGTTTCTAGGAAAGGTAAATATTTTTTGGGTTGTACATACTGTTAATATTGATATGGCATATAATTACTAGTAGGACCATAAGTTGACTGAAAAATAGGTTGCGGTGAAAAAGAACTAACGAAAAATCCACCCACAGGGGGTTGATTTCCGGGATCAGGACCACTAGAACTGCTAGGGCCTCTAGGAGGAGGATCACTAGGGCCATCGAGACCACCAGGACCAGTGGGACCACTAGGACCACTAGGACCACCAGGAGGTAGACCACCAGACCCTCTAGAGCCACCAGGAGGTAAACCTCTAGAGCCTCTGAAACCACTAGGTGGAGGGCCACCAGTCCCTCCAGAGCCATAAGGAGGAAAGCCACCAGGCCCCCCAGGACCACTAGGACCATAAGGAGAAAAGTTTTCAGATCCTCTGGGACCATTAGGTTCCCCAGGGGGAGGATGTCCATAAGGCAGTCCTTCGGCACCTTCTATAGTATGTATAGGCATCCCCCCATAACTGGCATGTAAGACCAGTTGGGTTTCCCCCATGGCGTAAAAGTGTTACTAGGGTATGGAATTCCAGCATAAGGCATTCCCATAGGATTGGGTGGATGATTACCTACAGGTATTTGATAACCATAACCTCCTGAATACTGAGCAGTTACAGGTTGTGCCGCCAAGGCCTAACCTGAACTAGATGGGGGATTCACCACATTAGTATGGCTAGGAGAGACATAAACTATAGATGGTTCTATGTTAGAGGTCTTCCCTTTACTAGGTACAATTTTGGTGCCAGATAACGTAGGTCATGGCGGGGGTTTCCCCCCAGCACTAGAAGGTACTGACGAAACGGGGATTGAAGGTTGGGCCCCAGGTGTAGAAGTCCTAGGAGGATTAGGAATAGACATAAAATGAGAGGTGATAAGGGTGGTAATTTGACTTGGGTTGTGTGGGGTTACTGCATGATCTATAATTAGTTCAATGGGTCTCATAGAATCGACAAGTGAATGATATCCCACAAGAACAGACATGGAATGTGATGGTGCGGGGCCTAATATTTCATCTATCTACTTATCAATATCCTGTGCACAGAGAATGGCAACATAGTATTACCTACGTTCTTCTTCATATTCAGAAGAATTTAAATGGGTGCCAAATGAGGCAATGGCCTATCCTATAGAGGTATCCCAAAATGGAGCATTGGGACCAAAATCTGGACGGGTTGTATCATCAACATGGCCTTATGTGGGAGAATGGAACAAGGTATTTCCCTGAGAAGGTTGTTGGACCAAGGGAGGCGAGTGTGAAGAATATGGTACTCCACTTTCCGCAACCACATTATCTCCCACTTGGGAGGTGGTAGCAACTCCTTGGTCGATAGCTTCCATTGGATTTTCTCCTGAACCAGGAATAAAATCGGGTGGCAAGCCTTGTACTTTTCTGGACTGTCTTAACTTAGCCAGTTTGTACAATTCCTATATAACCTAGGGTCTGAAAATCTAGAAAACACACCAAAATTTTTTCCTACACAAGCTATAGGTCAAAAAAAGCACACTTAAAATGATAGGAGGAGTTCAAAAAGTCAGGTCTCTCACCAGGATTGTCAAGAAGGTGCCACTCGCGATATACCTCGAGGGTACGTGCGTAGTAATATCCATGAATGTTGTTTTCAGTGTATGGCTCCAAGCAATACGACCAAAGGGCTTTTCTCAGATAGATAAGGTATCCTAGTGGGGTCTCCTGATATACTCAAGGTACGTGAGAGCTCGAATCGGTAGTAGTGTTGTCTAATGCATAACCGTACACAAGGGGTCTTTCGATATACAATCAATTACATGAAGTACCTTTCTATATACCTCAAGGGTACATGAAAGGCCATTCGATATACCGACGGTACATGGAAGAACCATGTGAGTCTCGAAATGTAATGCTGACAAATAACGACAACTCCTACGCTTAACGATGCCCGAACACGTCTCTAACCTATCACTCTAATTGCTATGTAAATTTTAACCCATAACTACCGTTAATTTAAAAGTGGACGGTTAGGTGAATGCATGATGTTTTGACAGAAAAGTAAAACCATGCAGTATGCTTGTGCAAAATATTTCACTTTACCGTTCAATATGCCTACTTACAGGAGGGAAAGAGAGTATTTTCTTTTTGTTTCAAAACCAAAAATATTTCTAAACAACAGTCATGAACACCAAATCAAAGACAAGCAATAATTTTTGAAACTGATTTCTCTTTTCTGAAAGCAATGAGAAGGGGAAGAATCTCTTGTCCTAAAAGAAAAAGAAGAAGCACACCTATATGCAAATGCACTCTATTTTTTCAATTTTCTCAAAACATAAGCAAATCTAACTTAAAACTACCATATTTTTTATTTTGATTGACATATTTCTAAATGCATAAGAGACGAATTAACATGAAGAGCTTGAAAGCTTGTGAAGCCAATAAGAAAACCAATGTCCAACGCTCAATGATGATATCCTAGTCTCAGTCAAAAATTTTCTTTTTTGAAGGAAGGAAAAACAAGTTTACTATGCAAACAAGAAATGAAACCTAGAAGCTAATCTAGTGTTCTTCTTTTAGTCTATACAACATAAATGAAAAGAGATCTTACTAGCACCCTAAGCTTTTCAAAAAACAAGAAATCCTTTCGCAGACACAACCAACAAGAATAGAAGCGGATGAATACTCAAAAAGCATAATCTAGCCTTTGAATTTCCTAATCAAACCAATCTTAAACCATAAAATTTCAAGCCACAAGCATAAGTTTATGTCACACAAGTCTGACAGTGCAAAACTGAAAGTAACGCAACTCAAACTTTTACAAAAAAATGAGAAAAAAGGGTCTTGGAATGATGCCTACCTGGCACCGCGCTTCTCTGGTGTTAACAGGGCGGTTCTATCCTAGCACCGCTTCTCGTCAATGGGTTACATGTGGTGGCATCACGTGCTTCCCACTCTGTTTAGGCGGTGGCACCACTCCTCGTTCACTGCATAGGCATGGTTCCCTGTAGATGACCAAAACAAAAAGAGAACGATGGATCAATTCAGAAAAAGACTAGATCAAGGTAAATACTGCTAGATTGAGTATGAAAACAGAGCATAAAAGGTCGAGATGACTCAGATCTGAACAGATCTGGAAGTTTCAAACTCAAATAAATCAAGTCAGAAAGTAGATCTAACTGAAGAGAGTGAGAGAAGGAGCCTAGATTTAGACAAGAGTTGCAGAACTGAGGAATATCATAACCACTGATACATATATCTATTCCCTAGCGGAATCACCAGATTTGTTAGCTAGAATATTTCACCTCCTACAAACAGCAAAGTGTTCCACTGGTCTGAATGGTTCAGATCTAGAAAAAATAGAGGACAAAGGTTGAAGACTCTCCCTGGACGTCGTAGATACCTGGAATGTAATGCCTCGATAGTTACACTGTGTACTTGAAGTAATCTTCAACACGCAAACACATCGAAACTACCAAAATATAATCTACTGATTTATGTTAGTGACTAAGGAATCTAACAACATACATGTGAAATCAAACAACAACAATATATGTGGGACAAAAATCAACTTGCATTAATATAGAAATATGAAGAAGTTTACAACCAAGCCTTAGTGTTGACATGCATCTCCATGAAACCAAACATTCTCACCCCCATAAGCTCCAACTCTAGCTCTCTATGCTCTCCAAATGGTCTTGGGCCAAGTGATCAATCCAACAGCATAACAATACCTTAAGATTTCTCCCCTCAACCATGGAAATGAGCTTGTATTTATAAGGCTCAATGGATAGGGTAGGTTGAGATATTAGTGGATGAGTTGGCCTCTAATATCCTAGGATAAGGGATCTTGAGCTCAACTGAACCACAATGGTAGGGATAAGGGAGGACACGAGGCTTATCATCTAGAAGCCTCAAGAAACTTCTCTTTTTCCCTTTTTACCTAGGGTACCACGTTTCTCCTTCAATGACAGAGTGGCTCTGGTAAGAAACGCTTATGGAATAAGGTCCATAAGCGGTGGCACCACTTGTGGGAAACAAGGGATAGGTGGTGCAAACAAGTTACCGCTCCTAGAAAAAGGGGCAAGTTCGGTGCTGGGAATTTTCATGGAAGATTGACAATTAGCATGAGTTTCCACTCCAAGAGCTGGGATTCAGGGCAAGTAGGTATGTCAAATGTATTATCACATGATGGTGATAGGATTTTGGTATAACAAACACATGCTCACCTACTTGGAATTATTTTCAAGTTATTTTAAGGTCTACATGACTCTTTTGTCTCCACTGAGAAATTTTCATATTTCTTTGTACTTGTTTCAATGTTAGTTCCAATTATTTTAACAAGTTACATCCTAACATAAATCTGTCAACCGAATTACTCCATGAAATTGGCATATTACATTTCCTACCATACAATATTTCAAAATGACTAAGTTTAGGTGAAGCTTGATAGTGATTATTATATGGAAATTCGACTAAGTGCAAACAATCTTCCCATTTCTTTGGATTATCTATAGCATACATATTAACATATCCTCTAGCACTTGGTTTACTCTTTCTGTTTGTCCATCTGTTTGTGGATGATAAGCAGTACTAAATTTTAATTTAGTATCTAGTCCTTTAAATAATGACTCCCAAAAATTACCAGTAAACTTGGGATTTGTAATACCCCAATTTCAACCCCAATTGCATTAAAATATAAATGTTGTAAATAAGTGTTAATAAATCATGGTGTGGAGATCAAGGAAAAGGCCCTACCATGGATTGAGTCTTCTATGTTTCAGCAATTAAAATCGATGCTGATGCTCATCATGCTAGCCGAGGGCACAATATAATTTTCTATGTCATGTAAATATGTAATTAATAAAATGCCCACAACTAGTTATGTTAATGCAACATTAAAGATATGGGGGCATGTTTTCACAAGGAATGGGGGGGGGGGGCTGTTCAAACCCTTGAGCCAATGGGGAAAACCCATAAAATTGTCAGCTACCCATTTTGTTCTTTGTACCCATTCATCCAAAAGTGATTGAGTTAGTTAATGCATGGGGATGGGAAGAGTATGGGAGTCAAAATTCAAATTGGGAAGCCACCCATTTTTGGGAAAATGTGTTTTTGACTCCTTGGGAAAGTAAATGTTTGGAAATGCATGCCTATCCCATTGTTCATCAATTAGTTTTTCTCTCTCACGTATTGGGGAGCTCCTGTGTGTTTTCCCTTCACAATTTTGATTGATTTCTCCATTTTTCCCATGGTTGGAAATTCGTTTTGGGTCTTATTGAATGTATGTGCAGCTAGGAATTCATTTTTGGGGTCATTGATTATATGTGTAGCTAGGGAAAACCAGTTTTGGTGTTGCTGAGTGAAGACGTAGTAGATATTTGCATCTTGGGGGTTTGAGAAGGCGTTTTTCCCTTTCCTCACACAGCTAGGAATTGCTGAGCGTTTTTCTCCCAAATTTCTATGTTTTCTTCATTAGTATCCAAGATGGAAACTCGTTTCTTGAAAATCCTAGTAGCTGGGAAGATAGATCTACGTTTTGGGTAGGAATGGAGGTCGTTTTTGCCCTTGTGAAGCAATTGAACATTTCCTAAATCAATTTGATCTTTTGGGTCATTTTTCCCCATTCTCCATTATTGAATTTGGTTTTCAGGACGATTCCAAGAAATTCTATTTTGTTGTGTGGTGCATCCTTGTTTCAGCTTGGTTGAGTAAGTCCAAGAATCCATACGTTAGTTGGTTGACTATGTGTGGATGTGGTTATTGGCTTGACTGCGGGTGTTTAGCCTTGCTATGTGTAAGTCTGTGTCCCCTAGTTCCTTGTGGAGATCATGCCCATCTCGGGGGTGGAAATGATGTTGAGAGAGTAAGGAGCACACTGGCCTACAGTTGGGTGGAACGTTGCAGCAATCTAGCAAGTTGCGGGGAATCTTGTTCTTAAGATAAGTATTCTTGTATTTAACTCTACAATTGTAATTGTCTATGAAATAATATGAACATGCTAAATGCTTGAATGGAATTTATTTTTCTTCCACTGTATGTTAATGATTTATGCATCTATGTATTTATTTTTAAGTTCAATGCATTTTTATATTAAGTTCATGGGGATTATATTTCCTGGATTGATAACATCTTAGTCGCATCCTCTCTCTTTGGTAGAAGGGTGGAGACGTGACAAGATCTCTGTCTGAAATTATTACCTTCGAAATTTCATGCAACCGAAAAAAATCCATCATAAAGATGTCAGCAATGTTAGCAGCCTTATAAATAGTTTTAACAAGTATACAATGTGTTTCCTTACTTAGTTTGTCTACCACTACCATTATAGAATCATTTTGCTTCTAATTTTTAGGTAATCTAGTTATAAAATCGAGACTGATAATTTCCAATTTCTAGTCTGGAATTGGGAGTGGTTGCAAAAGACCTGCTGGGTGTCGATGCTCATCTTTAATTTCTTGACATTATATACATCTAGCTATATATTTAGCAACTTCATTCTTTATATTAGGCCAGAAATAATCTTTTCTTAGCATTGTTATCATCTTTTGATACCCTGGATGTCCGAAATAAGGACTTTTATGTACTTCATTTAAAATCAGCAATTTAATTTTTCATATGTTAGGTACATAAAGTCTGTTTTTATATAGCATTAAGCCTTTTTCATTTAAACTGAAATCTATTTTTACATTTTTAGATTCATTTTATGCTACTTTTTCTCTTAGATTTTGATATTCCTTGTCTAATTTTATTCCTTCTTCCAATTTATCATCTAATTCTGTTTTGTAGCTGCTAATGGAAGCTATGAAATTTAGTCTTGCATTTATGCTTAAGGCATCAACCACTTTGTTTTCCTTTCATTTTATGTGTTTGATCTAGAAATCATATTCGTTAAGGAAAGCTAACCATCTTGCTTGCCTTGCATTCATATTTTGTTCATCAAACAAGTATTTCAAGCTTATGTTATCAGACATTAATAGAAATATTTTACCAATTAGATGATGGCACCACATTTTCAAATCATGTATTATGGAATCCGGCTCTAAATCGTAAGTGGAATAATTATTTTCATGTGTTTTTAACTTCCTTTATTCATAAGCTATTACATGACCTTCTTGTGTTAGTACTCCACCCAAAGCTTCATTGCATGCATAAGTGCACACATCATAGTCCTTGTTTGGATCTGCTATTTTTAATATAGGTGTGGTAGTTAATAATTCCTTTAATTTATTAAAACTTTATTCACACTTTAGATCCCATACAAATATTTTTTCCTTTTTATGCAAGGATGTTATGGGATTAGCAATCTTTGAGAATCCATCTATAAATTTCTGGTAATAACATGTAATTCCCATGAAGGTTTGTACATCTGATACATATTTGAGAACATGCCATTCCATTATTGCTTTTATCTTATCTGAATCTACTAATATTCCTTCCTTGGTTATCACATGACCTAGAACGGTATTTTATCTTTAAAGAATTTGCATTTACTGAATTTAGCATACAATTTACATTGTCTCAGAACTTGTAGTATTATCTGCAAGTGTTCATCATGTTCTTCTTTCATTTTTGAATAAATTAATATGTCATCTATGAAGACGACTATGAATTTATCTAAGTATTTACTTAAGACACTGTTGATCAAACACATAAAAGTTGCTGGATATTTTGTTAGCCCAAATGACATAAATACAAGTTCATAATCCCTGTATTGGGTTCTGAATGCAGTTTCAAAAATATATTCATCTTTAATTCTGACTTGATGATATCCATATCTCAAGTTTATTTTTGAGAATATCGTTTCTCCATGTATCTAATCAAACAGATCATCGATGCGGGGCAAAGGATATCTAATTTTAATAGTCATTTTGTTTAACTGACGGTAATCTATACATAAACGTAATGTATTGTCTTTCTTTTTAACAAATAAAATAGGTGCCCCCCAAGGGGATACACTTGGTCTTATATAATTCTTATCTATCAGTTCTTGTAGTTGTAGTTTTAATTCATTATGTTCTAATATGTTCATTCGATAAGGAGCCTTTGAATTAGGTATAGCTCCTAGTATTGACTCGATAGTAAAATCTAATTCTCTTTTTGGACGTAATCTTGGAATCTCTTCTGGGTAAACATTTGACAATTATTGTAGGATTGGAATGGCATTGAATTTTAACTTATCTTCTTTATCCAAGCATTCTTTATTTGTTGCATGTACCAAAAATCCTTTACAACCTTCCCGTATAGCCTTTTTCATTTGTAATGTTGAAGTTTTTCTAACATAAACTTTTCTAGGTATCCCTTTGACTGTAACTATTTCTCCTTTATCATCTAAACAAGTAAATGTTTTCTCAAAACAATTTAAAACTAATTTTATGTTTTTCCAGCCAGTCCAAACCTATTAAAACATTATAAAACCCTAATGGTAACACATTTAAATTTACTTGAGTTTTGAATTGACTCATAGAAATTTCACAGTTTTCCACATAATTAACTAATTTTATTTTGGTTCCTGTAGCTAACTAAACCAACCAAGACTTTTCAAAGTTTTTCAAATGTTAATTGCATTTTTCTCCTATAGTAGGTGACACATGGCTTAAACTAGCACTTGGGTCAATCAAAATAGAAGCAAGTTTGTTATGTATCATACCTTGTATTTCCCACCATGGAGGTTTGATGATCTGTCTGTCGATTCTCCAAGGCTGCATTAATTCAGGGAATTTCATTTGCTACATCACCAACCGTTTCTTCGTCCTGGATGGTATCTACATTGTTGTAGTTTCTCCTTATGTTCAGAAAATCCTTTGCGTAGTGAGGTCATTGACATCCCTAACACTTTAGAGGTTCTTTTTGTTCATTGTTTTTAACATAATTATTAGGAATTTCTCCGCCTTTTCGTGCTGTAATGTTTTGCTGTGTTTTACCTTTAAAATATTTTCGTTGATAATTATTCTTGGAAAATTTTTGAGAGTTATTTCTGAAGCTTTTGTTAGGTTTAAAACCTTTCCTTCTCTGATCAAATTTACTTGTTCTCTTATTTTTGCAGTTAGGTATATTGTCTTTCTTATTTTTACTTTGTTTGTAACATAAGTTATCTTTTCTCATTGCCTCTTCAGGGTATTTGGATTATCAAATTAAATTATGTTCTTGAAGCTAGTAGGTAAACATATCATAAATATTTGTATCATAGTATTTTCATCAAATATATGCGGTAAATATCTTAATAAACTTAAAAATTTAATGCTTAACTCTTTCATAGACATTGAGCCTAATCTAAGTTCATAAAACTCTTTATCTCTTTATTCATAATTGCAATGTCCCCAAAATTTGAAAAAAAAAAGTATTAGGCTAGTTAGTTACTACCTAAACTGAACATCATTTTAGCTTATGTGGAATGTGTCGTACTTTGTTCACTGAATTGAATTGCCGTAATTTGTTCTTACCTTCTTCTATGTATTTTCCCCGATGTGGTTATTAGTGTAATTGTATATTGTCGTTATGTTACATTGAATCTGAGTTCGATGGTTATGTGTTTACATGTATGTATGTACAGTCATTTGCTTACTTATTGTTTATAATGTCTAATTATTCTTTTATGTATAAACTTGAATTAACTTGTATTGTAAAGGGGTGGAGTGGCGGGACTTGTTTCCCTTGTAAAAACACCTGAAGAGGTAAATGGTTTTACTTGTCTCTACAAGGTTTATTTAGTTCTTATTGAACTAATGCATTTCTTTCTTTGTTTTTTGCAGGTGCACTTGGTGACGGAAAACTGACTACAATAGTGAAACAAAGACATACTACCTATGCTCAACTACCTCACGGCTTGGAAGACAAACAAACTTATAGTCCTAACTTATCAATTCTTATTATGGTGGTTGGCGTTGTTGTTTATGCAAGGTTGGGTTTAATTATACCTATGTCTACACTGGTTACCACTATTACTTATGGTCTTAAGACCTTAATTTAGTTTGAACCTACACATAACATTTATATGGTTTATTTTATATTGTATATGGATTATTATATTAAATCACAGCCCTATGTTTATTAAGGTTCTTGTGTATAATGTCAAAGGCATATTGTAAGCCATTCATGGCATATTATATATGCCATGAAACCCAACCTTGCATAAACAACAACGCCAACCACCATAATATGTCTACACCGGTTACCACTATTACTTATGGTATTAAGACCTTAATTTAGTTTGAACCTACACTTAACATTTATATGGTTTATTTTATATTGTATATGGCTTATTATATTAAATCACAACCCTATGTTTATTAAGGTTCTTGTGTATAATGTCAAAGGCATATTGTAAGCCATTCATGGCATATTATATATGCCATGAACCATGGATTTATCATAAGTTAATGATACCATTGTTGGGGTTTATGAATTGCATGGTAGATGTTTGTCACAATGCGTTTTGCATGGAATATAGTCTTTGGGTTTGGAAATCACGTAATGGAGGACATGGTGGAAAATTTAATGCACATTGGAAAACGGGGGTCTCAAGCCCTAAGCTTGGACTATCATGTAGGTATGAGTCATTTTTGCTTCTATTGGGTGAGCTCTGTTCAACTCTCTAGTCTGTATCATGGCATGAGGTTTGGAGCTTGGCTGCGCTTGGGAGGTATGTCTTTCATTCTGGTTTTGCAAAATCTGTTTAGTTTTTTTAGTTTGGAGGTTTGGAGTACTCCTCATCCTTTGTTTTGGTTTTGCAGGTTGTAGGGCCTTCATAGCGTCGGTTGTGGTATTCCAGGAGGTCAACACATTACCCTTCAAGGGTAAGCCATGTTACAAAACAAGTGTAAACTCATTCCTATGTGTATGGGTGATTTGACAGAGCGTGAGGCTCGTCGTTTAGATGAATACATGTATTTGGTTTTAAGGTTTGCGACTGGAATGGTCTGTCTGTATATATATATATAAAGCATCTAGGGATGCACTTATGATTTGGGGTTTGTTTGTTGGGTTTGCCACCTTCGGGCCAATACTGTGGGGATTCAGCTCTGTAAATGTATACTTTGGTTGATAGCATTAACTCTGTGGCCATGGGGACTTAACACAGACTTTGTGTTTTGTTTAAGATGTTGGGTTTTGGTAAATGGTGACAGCACCATTGCTTCCAATGGTGCAATGACTTGGAAATGAGACTGTGTATTTGTTATATATTTTATGGTTCTTAATATAATGCATTTGTTCTAATGTATAATTTGTGGTTACGAGTCTTGGTTTGGAACTATTTAACTCTGTGTAAATTCCTACTTGTAATTAGTTTCTTATTTGTATATTTTAGCATAGATGTTTGGCTTTAGAGATGTGCCATTACTAGCAATGGAATTCTTTCCCTTCAACACCACGACTGCGTAAGAAATGAATGGAATGTTGATCTATGGTTATTCATAGAGATTAATTATTACCTATGTATTTATTTGAAATAGTCATGAATGTGGGATTTATCCTATGAATGAATGTCATTTCTATGGCTTAGCGTAGACAGGGGTTTAATTGATTTATAGTTTGTATTAATGGAATTAATGTGTTGTATAACGACCGTGAGCCATGAAAATGATACATCGTATATAGCTTGGGGTTTTATTATTATTGGGTGGAGCAATGTTAAAAATTTTAACAGCATGTATAAATTGTGGGTATTTGGGGTATGGAAATGTTGACAAGGAAACAGTTTTGGTCTGTGGTTTGTTGGTAATTAGTGTAGACTATATAGAGTAATAATGAATTTTTACAATGTTTGAAATCATTATTTAACGAATCCTATGGGTTCGGTGTTGGTCACTTTTATATGCATTTTGTGTTTGGAAGTCGTGAGCTTCGCAGGATTTGACACTGGGAATCGATGGTTGTAAATGATATATGTGTAAATAACTTGGTTTGGCATGAATGCCAACAAGATTCAATCATGTGGCTCTTTTTATTTATACGATGTATGTTAAAGAGTTTTATGATTAAGCTGAGGGTTAATTTCTATGAACATATAAACTAAATAAACCTAGCTTCTGTTTAAGGTTATGTAAAAAAAGTAACCTAGATACAACAAGAATATAGCATACATATTTCTATTCTATATTTTAATCCATTCATTAAGAAGAAAAAAGTATGAATTGTAAGGAAGATAAAGAAACCTCATACCTATAGTTTGAAGCTATTTTAATGGTTCAAAATCCTGCACACTCAAACACATAGCATTAACAAGGACATAGATAGTTATGACCTTTGTTAAGTTACCAAATAACTTGGGAACTACCACGTTCCACCCAACCATGACTCAGAACCGTTCCTTGTTTCAATGGGGATCCCCTCGAGATGGTTGCAACATGCAAGTAGATTAGAGCTCCTAAGGTAAGGATTCCCTATATGGGATAATAGGTTCTGTGCCAGTTGGATTTTCTTCTTGGAAAAAATGTTCTCCAAGAATTCTCTTGAGGATAGTAATTAGGTAGCATAGATGGAAAATAAAAAAATACCCAAGGATCTCTTTAGCATAGTTCTTTATAGAAATACTTTAGGAAAATGGGTAGTTAAATCAAGAATCATTTGCTTTCTTGAAATAACCCTTTTTACTTAATTTAGGTGAATTTAATATTTATTTAATTTAACTTAGGAACTTTTTGACTAGTTCCTACTTTGACTCTTTTAAGTATTTAATATTCAATTAATATTAGTAATAAATAATAATACATAGATCCTTTCATTATTATTCATAGTTACTAGTATTAAAACATATGCTTACTCTTTTATTCACATTATATATAAACTATATATACATATACCATTGTTAACATTTTTACTTTAGGTATCACATAGTATGATCCTCAGTCACATGATAATTTTCTTTTTAGCTTATAGTCACTTCTTATTAAGGCCTTCGGGTAGGGGTTAGGTCAACTAGGCTAGGAAACTCTAAACATCCTTGCATGTTGGATTACCTCGTATAACATGGTAGTTCTTCAGTACTTGATGAGATGCAAAAATTTGAAATTTCATTTAATCCCTTAAAAATAAGTAAGATGGGATCAATTTTTTATCATATTTTTTTTCACTCAACATATTAATTTTTTAGTAACTCCTAGAGTTTATTAAGATCTCATACTCAACGCTAAGAAACAAGGAGTTACAACTTAGTGCAATTCCAGAGATCCTCGCTCAAAAATAATGTTAGGATGTATTTGTAGGATACACCTATGGATACAATGACCAAGGATCCAATGTTCTAGAGCTTATGCTCAACATAAACTTAGAATGCTCCAGGGCTTATGCCCAACACTTCCAATTCTTATCTTTCCATGTGCTTTAGAGCTTCATTCTCAACACAAAAGTTTCATAACTCATGTGCTCTAGAGCCTCTTGCTCAATGAAAACATCAAATGCTCACGTGCTCCATAGGTTCTTGTTCAACACAAAAATCAAATACTCATGTGCTCCAAAGATTATCGCTTAACAGAAACATCAAACACTCATGTGCTCCAGAGCTTCTCGCTCAATACAAACATCAAATACTCATGTGCCTCAGAGCTTGCGCTCAACACAAATATCTCATCAATTATGTGCTTCAAGGTCCATGCCCAACACATGAAATCATATACATAAAACATATGTGTTTGGATTACGTCCCAATATATCAAATAAATCATCGTTCTCATGTGCAGTGGGGTATTATGCCCAATATACAAAATAAAACATCATCGCAACATCACATGCAATGCAACTTATGCCCATAAGTTTAAAATAAAAAATTTGGGATATTACATCCCTCCCCTATTAGAAAAACACCGTCCCTTGTGTTCTAGGGAATTGGAATGAAATCATGAAACAAGGCGGGGTAAGCCTCTCTCATGGTGGATTCATTAACCCAAGTAGCCTCATTGGCTTCAAAGTGCTTCCATTACACTTTCAACTGGACTATGGTGTGCTTCCTAAGCTGCACCTCTCTCTTGTCCAGTATATAAAGGGGTTCAGGTACAAACTCCCCTTCATGTTCCACCTGTAACAAGGACCAGTCAATCACATGTTTAGTATCATTTACATATTTATTTAATAAGAATACATGGAAAACATTTTGAACTCTTGTATGAGTAGGTAAAGCTAGTTCATATGCCATTGGCCTTCTCTTAGCCAATATCTCAAAGGTCCCACAAAATCTTGGTGCCAACTTTCTGCACCTCCCTAAGCTCAATGAGCTTCTCTTTGTTTTTATTTTTAAGTAAACATGGTCTCCTATCTAATAATATTTATCTCTTCTCTTCTTATCCATGTAACTCTTTTGGCTTTCTTGTGCTTCTTTAAGGTTCTGTTGGACCTTGGTGACCAATTGTTCCAAGTCCTTTAGTAAGTTGGGCCCTAGCGTGAGCCGGTCCATCATGCTATCCCAAGTAACCGGTGTTCTACACTTCCTTCCATAGAGTACCCCGAAGGGGCTCATCTTGGTGGAGGTTTGTTATCCGTTGTTATATGAAAAATCTGCAAGATGCAGGTAATCATCCAACTTGGTTGGGTTGTTTATGACATACATCCTAAGCGTGTCTTCTAAAATCTAGTTTACCCATTTTGTCTACCCATCTATTTGCAGGTGGTAAGCAGTACTAAATTTTAACTGTGTCTCTAATCTAGAGAATAAGGGTCTCCAAAAGTTCCAGGTAAACTTTATATCCTGATCCAATAGGATTGCCTTGGTTATCCTGTGCAATCTGAATATCTCCTTTAAGAAGATGTTGACAATGTGAATTGCCTTGTAGGTCGACTTCATTCGAATGAAATGTGTTGCTTTTGACAACTTGTCAACTACTACACAGATAGAGTCATTTTTCTTCTTACTCTTTGGTATACGCATAATAAAATCTATACTAATGACCTCCCACTTCTAGTCTGAAATGGGTAATGGCTACAACAATCCTGAAGGATGCTGGTGCTCATCTTGACCAGCTGACATTTCTAACATTTCACGATAAACAACGCTATTTTAGCCTTTGACTTAGGTAAGAAAAAGTGTTTCTTTACTGCAGATATCATATTTTGATATCTCAAATTCCCCAAGTAGGGTGTTCGGTGAAATTTCACGAGGATGGTTGACCTGATGTCCCCTCCTTCTGAAACACACAATCTTTCTTTGGACCACAATAGTCCAGTTTCGTCTACCTTGTACTTTTTTTTTATTGAAACAACCTATCCTCCTAGACCTTCTTGAGGGTTTCAACATAGAAAGGGTCAAATCCATTGGTTGTTCTAATCCTCTCATGTAAATATGAATCTGTTTGACTTAAAGTCACCTCATATAACATATGAGCTCATCGGATTAAAGCATCAGTAATTTTATTCTCCTTTCCCTTTATATGATTTAAATCGAAATGGTACTTGTTACAAAAAGACAACCATCTAGCCTTCTTGACATTTAGGTATGGTTGCTCAAATAAATACTTCATAATCATATTGTTCCTTTTTAGAATAAATTTCTTCCCCATGAGGTAGTGCCTCCACATCTTCCAGGCGTAGATTATGGCTGCTAACTCAAGATCATGGCTTGGGTAGTTTTGTTTTTGTTCCTTTAACTTCCACGATTCATAACAGATTGCACAATTGTTCTACAAGAGGACTCCTCCGAGCCATTCCTTTCTTGCATCTGTGCAAACAATGAAATCCCTATCGGGATCCACAATTCATAGTATTTGTGTAGTCATCAAAATTTCTCTAAGATTCTGAAAAATTTTCTCGCACTTCATCGTCCATAAGACCTTGTTTGCCTTCTTTTGCAAAGCGATCATGGGACAAGCTATCCTTGAAAAGTTATCAATGAAATTTTGGTTAACTCGCTAATCCCAAAAGGACCTAATTTCTATGACTCTAGTAGGGGTAGGCCAATCCTCTATGGCTTTAATATTTTTTGGGTCCACGACTATCCCCTTCTCAGAGATGATGTGACCCAGGTACTGTATCTGTGGTTTGTAAAAATCACATTTACTAAACTTGGTGTTTTCCCTAGGTCTGTCAGCTAGTTTTCCTAGGTCTAGTATTCACCTTAAATATTTTAATTCTTGGTTTTTCATTAGAGGAAATTTCATCTCAAAATGGGCCTCCTAAAAAGAATTAATAAAATAATATTTATTAATTTTGGAGGAAGAAAAGAAAAAAACTACTTTTTTGTTTGTATTTTTGACATATTTCCCCATGCTTTTCCTCAAATTTTGATCGGGAGAGCTCGTTGGATGTAGAATTAAATTATGCATCCAACAAGTACCCACTCTGCATACTTTTGACGGATGTCGCTACCCCAAAAACAAGAAATACCTAAAAAAAACGTGATGATGACATCATCATCACATTTTTTCAGTTATTTCTTGGTTTTGGGGTAGTGGGGGCCATCAAAAGTATGTCAAGTGGGTACTCATTGATGCGTAATTTAACTCCACATCCAATGAGCTCTCCCGATCGAAATTTGAGTAAAAACACTGGGAGATATGTTCAAAATACAAAAAAAAAAAGTAGTTTTTTTTATGATACCTATCCCCAAATTTATGTTAAAAAGGTGTTTAAGACCTATACAGTATTTCAAATTTAAAGTAATTTCATTGGCTAAGACATGATGACATGGAATTTGAATCAAAGTTAAAAGGCCCATTTTGAGTTGAAATTTCCTCTAATGATTTCTCCTTTTTTCCTAAAAGTTTGGATAGTTCTGAATTTCATTTTTGAATGTTATATGCATTTACGATATTTAGTTTCTTAGCCTAAGCTCCTATAGGATGTTTTTAGTTCATTAAAAAAATTCTATGGTTTCAAAATATTCTATATGGTTACTAAGGTGAGTTGACAGTACATGAACATTAATCAAGAAGCAGGTATGTTGCTATCTTGTCAAGTAAGGTGTATGTGTGCAGGGTTATCAAGTAATCAAGCAGTTGATTAGTTTCTGGGGTTTGTTCCTATTAGAGAGCCGATAGTTGGATCTAATTTGTACTGAGAAGAATACCTTGATATATCAGAAGAATATGGGGAAGGGAATCTAATTTCTCAGTATGAGGTTTTCTTGAATCAAGTGGGTCTTCAAAGCTGGAAAGATTCCATAAAGGCACTTCAAAGCTGTGAGAATGTGTTTCCACATGTAGAGGAATTACAAATTGTAAAGAGAGGTGTTGAGTCATTCATTGTTAAAGTGTGCACTGATCCAAAATTATTTGGATGGGCTATGATGGAGCATGGATTTATGCAAATTCCTGGAGGAAGTGTCTTATGGAATAGAATCAGTACAGGAGCTAGATTAAAAAATTTCTAGTTCAGAATTGTTCTCTGGATGGTGGATCAAGGACCTGTCTTTATCCACTGACTAAGAAGAGAGCAAAACCAGCTGTTACTTTAGGTTCCAATTGTAGGATGATCAATATCCCCATTAGTAATTGCATCAATAGTAATATCTCTAAGATTTATGTTCTTACCCGGTTCAACTCGACCTCTTTCAATTGTCATCTTTCATGGGCCTATGCAAGCAATATGGGTAGCTACAATTCTGATTCTAGCTGTTAAAATCATTGATGGCATCTAATATTTATTTTCTGAGCCGATTATTCAAGAATAAAATACCATTGTTTGTTAAATTCGTGGTCCCCTTTTGGAGGGTTCGGAATATTATTGGAAGTCACCAGATTTCATCACTACGTTACCATCAACTGCTGTTATACACTACTAAAGAAGGGGGCGAGTATGTCGATGGGTTAATCGAATGTGGGTAACTTGTCATCTAAGCACCACCTAGTCAATTCGTACAAGTTCAGTAACCTCCAAATATGTCATTGAAGGGCATGCTATTACTTTTCTTTAATATCTGGGCACAATAATCTATTCCTGAGTTATTGTCCACTTTCCTCTCAGTCATCTATAGTCACTGGATCATTGGGAATTGATCATATTTGATATTTCAAAAGGGTGACAACATTCATCATAAATTCCAGGCCTTAACTCTGCATCATGACAAGGTCACATGTAGATGATTATTTATTTTGCAATCTCTGTGAGACCTTTCTATATTTTGATCATCCATTATTTCCATCTTTCCCTTTGTGTCATAATCAAAACAATTTTAAAGATATTCGAGGGAAAGAGATATGGTGTAAGGAGTTAATTTGTATCGTATATTAATTCAGGCTCATAGGGAAACCAATGTAGATATCATTGTCGCAGCTTTACCCATGGATAAAAAACAAGCAACAACTTTTGGCCTAATGAAAATTGATAATGATGACTGCATCACTGAATTTTTAGAGAAACCTAAAGGAGAATAGTTGAAGGCGATGGCGGTGGACACTACAATTTTAGGATTGGATAAAGAAAGAGCAAAGGAGATGCCTTACATAGATAGCATGGGGATTTATGTTGTTAGTAAAGATTCAATGTTGAAATTTTTTTTCCCCACGCAAATGACTTCAATGCCATTTTAATTGGAATGGTGGCAAAAGCCTATTTATATAATGGATATTGCGAAAATATTGGTACCATTGAGGTTTTTTATGACATAAATTTGGGTATTACCAAGAATCCAATACCAAAATTTAGATTTTATGATAGAGCTACTCCAATCTATACTCAATCTCGTTTTTTACCACCATCAAAGATGCTTGATGCTGATGTGACTCGCAGTGTTGTTGCCAAGGGATCTGTCATAAAGAACTGTAAAATTCACCACTCGGTTGTTGGGATACCACTAGTGGAAAATGAGAGATTAGTGACCAGGAGACAAAAACTTTTGGTCACCGCAATATTTTTCAAGGGGTAAATGACCAAAATTGGAAAATTTAAGTGATCTAATAGTAAAAAAGACCAAGATAAATGACCACTTTTGGTGACGGGATATCTAGACTAAAAATGACCACATAACAATTGGTCATTTATTTGGTCATTTTTAGTTGTCACTCTCCAAATGAACAAAATTACAAATTTGACAATGAATTTGTACATTTTACTAAATTCTAACATATTTATAATATATATAATATATATTGATACCTCCCTATATTAACAAAATTGAATTAATGCAACCCAACTAGATGTTAATTTGGACATGACCTTGGCACCTTGGCATACAATTATAGTTTTTATAAGTTGTTATATGATTTTAAATGTAAAGTTTTACTTTCATGTGGGAAAGTGCATGTTACATCCGCTGTTGTTGTAGTTGATTCAGTGTTTAGGAGAGTGATTATGCTAGAGAGTGAACTAGGGTAACTATAGAGTGATTTGCTAGTGTGTGGTAGTATGGTTTTTGAGTGAGAAACTTGTGTGATTATACCCAGCACTGTAATTTCTATTACTAATAGAAATGAATGTGATTCATATTATAGATTTATAGTATGTTGTCCTGAATTTCCATATTGCTGGTTATGTAGATCTAACATTTAGCTTTCTTCTGGTTTGATCCAACTTCATGATCTCCACAGTCAGATGGGTACTTCCTCTCCCTCGTTTATAAATTGGTCTCTTCTATTTGTATTACTGTTAGCAACCACACATGGCATTGGGTAGCTTGATCTTGTTTGCGCATGATGCATGGTTGGGATTAAGCCTCCGAGGACAACGATACATTATGGCTCCCATTATATGCATAGCACATCGCACAACACTTGATCTTCCGTAACAATACAAGAATGAAGACTATAAATTTCAACACCTCTCTAAAAAACTGTGAAAAGTTGTTCTTTAAAAAAGAACTATTTTACTTTGAGCTATTGACATTAGGGGTTCAATTTTAATTTGAGCCAGGCCTGAAATTTGACAGTCTAGAGGGCATATTTTCATTTTCAAAACGTATTTGAAAGATTTTTTTTTTGAAACATCAACAAATACGTTCTACAAAAATATCAAACCGTAGATTTGACAGGTATTAAGTTACATATCCCATCATTAAATATTTATTGGTATTAAGTTACATAACTCGTCATAAAATTTTGATAAATATTTGAGGTTGCATGGCCATTTGTGGGGCCTATACCCTCTCCTTGATTCTATTCGATACATATTACACATCATAACTTGGAAATGTTTCTTTCATTATTCTTTATGTCAAGACCCTTGAATGGCAAGGGCTTTTTCAATTTTCACCGGAGTTGAAATTTGAATGGTAAATATTGAGGTCATTGCAATTTTCCAATTTGAACTTTGTTCCTGTGAGTATGAACTAAGATACGTTCAACAAATTCATTTTTTCTTTTTAATGGGGGATATTGGCTTTAAGAGATACTCACTCCAATGGATTAGGTATGATTCAACTTATTGTTTTTTATCCTTTATGAACAAATTTCAATCAAATACAGTCTAATTAATTTCTTATTTAAATGAAATTATCTAATAAGTTAATACATATGTATATGTTTTTTCTTCAAAAATATTAAACAAACTTTATTATATCATGTATATGTATTTTTTTTAAATGTAAATTTAGTTATTATTATTGAAAAATATATATATATATTTTCGGGAAACTAGATTTTGTCAATTTTAGATTGTTTTAATTTATTTAAAAATTTATATCATTTTAACATATTTTCTCGCACGGGTGTCTCTCATTGGCTGTTTCGTTGTTATGAAGTCATTTGTTGTAAATTGGAGATCACAAGATCAATCCCACTCAGGTTTACCTGTGTCCCATGTCTTGTGGCAGGTGTGGGGAACCTAGGGTTATAGTGGTAGCAGGAATGGATTCCTAGACCCCATGTCACACGAGTACTAGTCCGGCCCCAATTGTCGATTCCCCTAGTAAAAAAAAATTAAAAATAAAAATATATTAAATAAATTTTCAAACTTTTTCTAAAGTTTTGAAATGTTTTCTAATACCAACGTAAATCCAAATCCTAGGCTCTATCAAGCGTCGAGATGGATCAAATCTCTCAAGGTGCAAACCTCTTCTTAAGTATCCATTTATTTGATTCAAACCAAAAGACACACTTTTTTATTTAAGGTCCACATATAATTTTATTATTATTAATATTTAATATTATTTATGGCAGACATATAATATTTTGTATTTTGTTAGGAACAAACATTGCATCATCCCCACACATGGTTTTAAAACCATATGCAAGGCCCTCCTACAATCATGGGTTGTTTCGGAAGCCTTGCACATGGTCTTAAAACCATTTGTAAGGCCCTCCTAAACCATGTACAATAAAACCAGCCGTCCTAAACCATGTACAATAAAACCAAGGGTTGTTTAGGAGGCCTTGCACATGGTTTAAAAACCATGTGGAAAGCCTCCTAAACCATGTACAATAAAACCATGGGTTGTTTAGAATGACTTGCACATGGTTTTAAAACCATGGGCAAGGCCAATATTGTTTTGCAGATAATTCAATTTTGTGTTTTTTTCTTGACCCACATATTTTTTTATGGATAATTAAATTTTTACTTTTTTATTGTGTTGTTAGGTAGGAATATTACAACATCTCCCCCATATTAGATTGTTTTTGTGGCCGACATTTATTTTGTCCTATTAGAAAATTTATTTTTTATTAATAAAAATAATGTTACGAAAGTGATATTATTTTTTATTTTGTGTTATAAAATCTTTCCCATAATATTCACTATCACTATTATTTTTTGCCAACATGTTTCAAACGTTACATCACATTACAAGATCTCTCCCATAATATTCGCTATCACTATTATTTTTGCCGACATGTTACAAACGTTATTAACGTTACAAGATCTCTCCCAAAATATTCGCTATCACTATTTTTTTTGCCGACATGTTACAAACGTTACTAACGTTACATCATGTTACAAGATCTCCCCCATAGTGGGTTGTAGAGCGCCTCTTGGCACAATAAATTTTTACATCTCATTTTTATAGTTATATTACTCAAAAATATATTTTAGTATTATTGTGTAAATTTTCATTTATAATAAAAGTTTTAATTATTATTTAGTTCATATAAAAGTATTAGACTTTTTTATATTTTTGTAAATTAATATATAAAAAGATGGTTTTTATATTTTGTATAAATTAATATATAAAAAGATAAAAAAAAATTGACACGTGATAATTTGATGAAAACTTAACGAAAACACAAAACCCTCTTGAAATTTTGAAATTCCAGGCCTGCTTTGAGCTATTCAGATGGTGGGCAAGGCATTACATGGATGTCCAAATCAGGCAGCGTGCCTGCAAATGGTTCCTTTGTCTATGGGATTGCAACCAAGGATATACACATAGATGCCTTAACAAATATGTCGATCAGGAATTTTATTCCGGAGTTAATCTTTGTCCCCTGAACAGGTATCTAAAGAATCCCCAACTCGTCTTAACGGGTTTTCAATGAAAGATGTAGGGGTGGGATCTGATAGGAGAACAAAGGAATTAGACACTGATAGCAGTTTTAGGAGAACCAGCTATGGAGGGGCCATAAGTACAAGTCACATGGAAAAAAATAGGAGGAGGAGTATAGTATGGAGGTATTTGTGAGAGAGAGAAGATTTCTATGCAAGAAAGGATCGGGAATGGGGGCGAATTAGTAGGATATATAACACAGGAGGGATTTCTGTGCAATGGGGAGACTATATTGGGGCATGATGGCACTGGAGGAATTTATACAATGTAGTCTATATTTGGTCCAGATGCACGGAAAGAGAAGAGAGTAGAAGCCGAAAATTACAAAGGTTATCTACCCAAATATTTGGAGTCCTTTCTCCGGAGATTTCCCATCATTTTTCAGTTCCATGGTGGGGGTTTGTGGCTGGTAGTAAGGATTCATCTGCCAATGATTTATTCTGTAGGAGGTTTGATAAAGTGTGTGATGCAATAGTTATAGATGTAGGATATCGTCTAGCACTGGAGGACAGGTTTCCAGCAGCATTCAATGATGGATTCAAGGCCATTCAGTGGTTGGCGAATCAGGCCAATCTTGTGGAGTGAAATGAGTCTTTTTTGCATGTGCCCAAGGTTTATCTTCGAAATGATTATGATGTTTATAGATAAGACGCTCACCAGGAAATTATGGACACTTTTGGAGCTTCTCTGGTTGAGCCATGGCTAGTGGCCCATGGAGATCCTTCTAGGTTTTTCACTTACATTTTCCTTTCTTTCTTCTACTTGTTGTTGGCATTGTGATTTCTATCTTGTTATTTGGTTATTCTATTTATTTCAAAATTTTATATTAACCACACATACTGCTCAAGAACCCTAATGACCCATAGAAATACACAAAAGCTCATTAAATTATAACCAGATCTTCGGTATATCATCTAAAGGCTATCTTACTTTGAAACTTGTATTTATTTTTCTTCTCATCAACTGTGGAGATGTATGTCTTCGATGGCTCAAAAGAATTGGACATAAAAGTACGAAGACAAAGAAAATTCTTAAATATATGATGTTTGAATATTCTCAAGTTCCATTGAAGATATCAAATTGATTTGTTGTACAATTTAGGTGTTTGTTGATAGATTGGATAACAAAACTGAATTAAGCAATAAGGTGGGTTTTTAGAAAAGCTAGTGTGAAAGAAAGCTTACTGTTACTGTTGTCACTCAACTAGTTTCCTTTGAGATTTACTTCCACACACAGACTATTGAATGGAGATTGTCCTAGCTCGAGATTAAGTAATATATTGTGATCTTTAGGAAACTGTACTAGACCTATAATAAAGTTAGGTAAGGAAACAGTAATTGATAAGTGATACTCTTCACAACCGAAAGCTTGTGTTCTATTATTTTCAAGCCATACTTTCAATGGGTACTTATATTAAACATTCTGAATTTATTTGAGGGGTTATCTCTATCACTACCTTTAAAAATAGGATCAACGAGGCTTTGAGTCCATGATTTTGGGAAACCCTACTTGATTACCATTTTGAAAAACTTATGAATGTGTGGGACAAGAAGGTTTAGGAAAATCTTGCTTGACTGGCATATTAGACAGATGTTTTGTGGAGCATACTGTTATTGACATTAATAATCAAAGATGGTTTCACTATAAGTTATAAACTGTCAATGAATACACCAGCCAAAATATGATAATATTTATTCATGGAAAATCTTTTTCAACTTATTACAGTTGTTTTGTGTGGTTGGTGCATTAAACGAAAATGGATAAGATAAATGTTTCCTTTGGAATTATTTGACGTGGGGACTCCTTCCCCAAGAGTTCTCTGAAATGGATCCTTTGTAGGTGGGTTTTTCTAATGGTCAATGGTGAGAAGAGGGTATTTTACCCTTATGTTGTATTCTATGGTGGTGTGGTTGAGAGAAACTTTTGAGAATGAGCCAAGGGTATTTTTTTGTAGAAAAATATTTGGAGTTTCAGCCTTAAAAGATGCTTCTGAATGGGTGTTTGTAAAGAACAAAATCAGGGCCAAGAAATCTTTTGATTCTAACTGTTTTAGTTAAAAAGTATTCATTCTTAGAAAAATGGCTTCAATTTGTAAGTTTGTCGGGATTGGACCTCACTGAAATCTTTGAAAAACTGGATAAATAGTAGTAGGAAAAGAAGAGACAATATGATCTCTTCTCGCAAGAACCTTTTGTAGTAAAATTTAATGACAAACCAGAGAAGAGAGAAATTTTGACATTGGCTCTCATAGGGTGGTTTTGATGAAATTCTGGGATGTTTTGTGGAGCATACTGTTATTGACCTTAATAATCAAAGATGGTCTTGCTATAAGTTATAAACTTTCAATGAATACACCAGCCAATATATGGTAATCTCTATTCATGGAAAATATTTTTCAACTTATTACAGTTGTTTTGTATGGTTGGTGCATTAAATGGATATGGATAAGATAAATGTTTCCTTTGTAATTATTTGATGTCGATACTCCTTCCCCAAGAGTTTTCTGAAATGGATCCTTTGTAGGTGGGTTTGTCTAATGGCCAATGGAGAGAAGAGGTTATTTTCTCCTCGGTTTTCATTCTATGGTGGTGTGGATGAGAGGAACTTTTGAGAATGAGCCAAGGGTATTTTTTTATAGAAAAATATTTGGAGTTTCAGCCTTAAAAGATGCTTCTGAATGGTGTTTGTAAAGAAGAAAACCAGGGCCATGAAATCTTTTGATTATAACCGTTTTAGTTAAAAAGTATTCATTCTAAGAAAAATGGCTTCAATTTGTAAGTTTGTTGGGATTGGGCCTCATTGAAATCTTTGAAAAAACTAGATAAATAGTAGAAAGAAAAGAAGAGACAATCTGATCTCATCTCGCATGAAGATTTTTCATTAAAATTTAATGGAAAACCAGAGAAGAGAGAAATTTTGACTTTGGCTCTCATAGGGTGGTGTTGATGAAATTATGGGATGTGGTATTAAATGCCAAAATGGGATCCAAGTTCTAACAAGGTTTCTAGTGTGAGCCATACTTCCCTCTCTGGACAGTGCATTTGGAGTGGTGGGAAGAGGATTGGTTTTGGTTGATGGGAAACAAATTTCAAAATGTCTAAGAAATTGAATTTGATACCATAGGGGGGGGGAGGATGGACTCTTACATTAGAATTTGTATCAATGTTGATATGGGAAATTTTCTTCCAAAGTAAGTGATAGTTGGGGTTTAGGGTTATTCCTATTGTTCTGGTATCGTAGGTAAAGAACGATTACGTTATTCCTGATCACGATGATCACTCTTCATTTCAGTAGTGAAAGAGATGTTGATTTTTTTTTATATTTTCTATATTTGGGGGGTTTCTCCTGTGTCTTGCCCCTTGCATTTCTCTGGATCATCACCCCTTGTAATTTATGGGGATCTCTATGGTTGTCCTCAAAACTATTGGCCCCACCCCCTGTCAGAAAACCTTGGTGGAACATAGAATTTAGATCGCAATGGGTCAGATTCCTAAATGTGTACTTCTATTTTAGAGGTTATGGGCTCTAATAAAACAAGTATCATATGGATTCTAGCTTCTGATTCATCTCCTAATCCTTTATGGTTTTGAATATTGTGAATTCCATTTAATTTTAAATTTAAAGGAATTTTTTTCGTAATTATAACTGATAAAAGAACTAACTAATGCAAGCTAGAATACCAAGTTTTCTTTTCTATGCAGTAACAAGACAAGAACATGGTTCATGTCTATCTAAATATAGCCAATTTTCTCTTATGATGACGAAGTTTGCTGTTGATATACTTTAGGAAACAAGTTACAACCTCTTGTTATAACTAAACTTGTTATCAATGTTTACATATGGCAACCTTTCTAAATTGGATGAATGTAATGTAGATATGTTAGGGTTTTGTCGAATAGAATTACTCTATAGAGAGTATGAGAGCTATGCACATTGATGTTTTGAATAATGTTTATGCATCTGTATTTTTCAATTTATGCAATAATATTCCTACTTCTCAAAAAAATAGCAGTTAATAAACTCAAGACTAAAATTTGCTGCAAGAATTTTTCAGTTCCATAATTCATTAATTTCTTTTATGTAACTTCAGAACAAATGCACAAGAATGTTAGAATAATATACTCCCAAAATCACTTTAAGAGTACCTTTGGATCAACCTACCTTATCTCAAAAAAGAAGAAGTTAAAACTAGCTAAAAAGGTGAAAACGGAACCAAGGAAAGCAAGCTTTCCTTGGGATCTTGGCTTGTTGTTTGTGCAGCCAATGAAATATGCACTGATTGTTGGATTTAATCTCTTTTAAAATAGAAAGGAAAACTGGTGCATGCAACCTACTGATTCTCTTTAACTTGTCATGCAAAATGGACGATTTCCTTATGCTAGATCTAGAAGACTTGATGATATTTTTTCAGAATTGAGATCTAGACTATGAGCTCTGAAATATCAGATCTATGTATATTTTACTTTGATGAAACAGATCCAAATGATAACAAAACTTTTGCACACAGTAACCAGGTAAGAAAATTGATTTTTTATAGAAATGAGAAGAAGAGGAGAGAAGGTCGGATCGTTGCTTGAATGGAGCAAGCTGAAAGGAGGCCCTTTTGTGGAGTGCTGAGGGACAGAGTCTTGAACTTATTGGATAGGAATGGAGTCAATCTAGATCCACACCTTCATCCAATCAGAAACCTACAACTAAATAACACAAGCCTACACAGACCTCGTGAGATCTGGATATAGATGTATAAAGCAACAAAAATGAAAGATTATGCAAAAATAATCTTATTTAAGCATATAACTGAAATTTTTGAGCATACATCATATGGATAAACAAGGTCAAGTAATCTAACTTTCATAGTTTACACCCTTACTTGATTCAACTGAATCCTTGAAGCCAGAGCACAGAAGCAACACAGAATTTGGAAAGAAATTGTAGCTACACATCAGCAGCATAACACTGAGAATCCACACATACACATGCACTAGACAATATAGCCTCCAAAGCTTCTTTATTCACAAATGATGATCAAATACAGAGTTACAATGGAAATTCCTTCAATCCAGCTCTAACTAGCTTTGAAGAGGGAGCCTCAAGTAGGATATATACAAATTATAGGCCATCCAGCCCAGGGGGGAGAAATTCCTCATGGAATCAAGTGAAATCAGCTGATGGAGAGTTCATCAATGCGGAACTGAAGCTGAACTGAGCCTACTTGTCAATCAGGGGCTTGATTGAGCTGACACATCAACCCATACACCGACACATCAGTCCACAGAGCATCCAGGAGAGTCCACATGTGTGGAGGAGAGAGAGAGGGCACAATTCCCCATGAAGACAGATGTAGATCAACTCTGGATCTGATTTGATCCCCTCCTTCAGTCAAGGATTTGTTAGATCCAGTCAACCTGCTTCATATCTGACTAATTTCAATCAAATCGACTGAGGATCCATTGATTTATGATTTTGGATTTGCTCCATTATTCATCAATTTATTAATTAAAATAATCAATAATTGATTTTTGGGGCTTTCTGACCTGAGTGATGGAAAATCACTCAAAACTTAGGAAATAGTGGGTCCATGGGTTTACATGGTGCTCTTAGCTTGAAAATGAACACCTACATGACTGAAACCGATTATTGGGCCCACTTTTATTACAAAATCAAATTTTCCAATTAAACTATTAAAAAATAGCCTAATTTTTGGAAAAATTAAATTTTAATAAAAAACACTGAAAAAACTAAAAAATTGAAAAATTGAAAAACACTTAGGGGGACTTAGACATGTTCATATGACTCGATAATGATGTCTAGCATGTTTATACATTGACACATAGACTCTAATAACCTCAATAGGCCTAAATGCCAAGCCGACCACCCCAACTTTGGAGGTATGGAGTGAAAAACTAAAAAATTATCAGTCATTTATTCAACAACCAA
Organism: Pseudotsuga menziesii; assembly: GCA_001517045.1. Lineage (NCBI taxonomy): Eukaryota > Viridiplantae > Streptophyta > Pinopsida > Pinales > Pinaceae > Pseudotsuga > Pseudotsuga menziesii. The sequence continues at coordinate 336,793 of LPNX010351134.1, forward strand.
TAATAAACAAGGGAAAAAACACCCTAGTCTGATCGGATTGACAAATAAAGTCTAAGAGACAGAGTCTTTTACATACACTATCATGCTAGAACATTTATTACAACTCCCCCATGGGGTATGAACATGTGATATAGTACAACAAGCACTTCCCAGAAGTACTTCCAAAGGTCTTTTTGAAGTCCGAACAAGTTAACCCTGTACGGTTCACCAGGATCACTTGATAAAAAACCACTAATTACAACTTAGGTGGTAACATGTTGCCCCTAAGGATACTCAGGAGGAAACCAAGGATTCTGAGGATGATGAGACAACTGTAAGTTTTGAAACCATTTTCTTGAATTTCAATTTTTTGAGCCACGAGATGTAGAGTTACCTTTATAAGAAAATTAGGTTTATTGTGTAGGTTGAATGTCAACCTGGTTCATGAAATCTCTATTAAAGTGTAATATGAATTGTTGTTTCATATTTTTTTCTAACAGGATGAGAATGAAGATTTGGAAGAAGAGGAGGATAAGGATGATCATGTAAGATTTATGATGTGTATCCGACCCTTCTGTATTCTTGATCTATGCAGGATGTAGTTTTCAATCACATTTGAAAAAGTTTTCTATACTGGAACATTGATATACATTGATGTTTCTCTTTCATGATGAGTTGTAGGAAATATACATTATCTAGAAGTCAGTTTGGGTAGAAGTGCTAACAACAATTCAAATGGAGAAATTAGATGTTAGAAGAACTGAGGTATTGGGAAATTCGACAAAATTTATTGAGTGCAAATTTTGGTCATATATTGCTCGAAAAGAATTTCTTGCTTTGCGCAATGTTGTCATTGATCTTCATGCCTTATGGAGAGGTATCTCATGTTCATGTATTTGTAGGTCTGATGGTTCTAAATGTTTTTGCATTTTGAGTACACCTGTTGTTTGTTGGAATTGTTTCTTTTTTCCATGTTAAATCTTGTGAAATTACTATGTACATTTTTCAGTTATTTGTTTTATCTTTTTAGCAAGCAACACAATTTATTGCTTCACATGTGTTGTTTGTAGGTAACCTTACTCACAAGATTTATAAAAACATGAGGAGGGAGGCTGCTACAGTGCAGATACAAAAGCACGTGCACAAATATAAACCTTAGAAAGCTCAGATGCACGTGCAGTGCGGATACATAAGCATGTGCATAGATAGAAAGCTCAAAAAGTGGGCCATTGAGTATGAAGAGCCTGTTGTTGAGGATTTTTCATTGAGTATGAAGAGCCTGTTGCTGAGGGTTTCAAGCTGCTAAGTATGGTTTTGAAGCTGCCGCGAGATATAAGTATGGCTTAGCAGCCAAGTACAAGTGGGATGGTTTATCCATTGTAATATTTTGAAAAGTCATTGATGCACTAGATGATTTTTATGTAAAGTTATATGGAGACAGTTTTTGAGAAAAATCATATTTATTGTAATACTTGACATTTCATATAATATAATTTGTGTGGTTTAAAGCTTATATGGTTGTACTCTATATTATTTATAAGTGTTGTAATTAACTAATTAATGTGACATTGCATAATTCACATGTGTATTAGATGATGATAAATAATGTATGATTCTTTTTTAATTTAAACATAATATCATATTAAAAAATTATATTGATTAATAATGGACACCATTAAAACTACTAAAATATAATAACCACACATAAAACGACTAAATTAGTGACAATAAATGAGATTAATGACCAAAATCCACATATAAAATGACCAAAAATTGGGAGATACGTGACCAAACAATGAGATATAAATGACAAAAAAAGGACCAAAATTCGCATATCAATGACCAAAAAACAGTTTTGGTGGCTAATTTACGATCTTTTATTACGCGACCAAATTTGGTCATATTCTAGTTTGTCATGTGGTCATTAATTTGGTCATAATTGTGGTCATATATTTGGTCATTGATTCAAATATATGACCAAATTAATGACCAACTGACAAGCTATAAATGACCAAAATAAAAATGACCAATTATGGTTGCGTAATAAAACACTGTAAATTAGTCACCAGCAATCGCCAAATCAAAAGTGGTCATTGACATATGGATTTTGGTCATTTTTTTGGTCATTAATCTCTCATTTTCCACTAGTGTATGTTCTTGGATTTCAGAGGGAGAAATTGTAGAGGATTCCTTGCACATGGGTGTTGATTACTTGCAATACACAGCAAGCAAGTCAAAGTAGTTGTCTTTGGCAGTCATGCAGTCCATCATTTTGGAGAGAAGGGTTCTCTCTGTGATTGTAAATGCAATGGATATTCTGACAGCTTCATATTTACATACTATGAAATTGGAAAATACTCCAACAAGATATGATGGAGTTCATGCTCTGTCACAACATAAGTGATATCTGAAAGGCCGAGGTGGAAGAAGCATCCAGAAAGACAGGTGGCAAAGCAACCTATTATCTTCAAAGTCATGTGCGCTACATGGGCTAGCCACCTTGGCTAAGGAAGAAAGAAGGATTTGAAATGATCTTTAGTTAACACTTGTATTAAATCAGATTTCCTTTTTGTTGTATACTTTTTCTATAATTAGAAGACTTAGCCGTAAAAAGTGGATCTGTTAAACAAACTTTGGGGATCCCATATTCAGGTTCTGTCCTATATATTTTGTAATATTTTTTAGAAACATGAGACACACATGGGATTTGATATGCTGGGAGATCATGCAAACATTCAATGGTTACTTATTTAAGAACTTATTTTGCATTTTTGAATGACATCTAATATACTATATGGAACTAGGCCTTTGATCTATTTTGTTTTAATATTATTTTGTTCAGTCTGAACTCTGCATGCATTGACTGTGATGTAGATGTTTCTATATTCATTTTATGTATTCCAGTGAATGTTAAATACCTATTGATATTTCAAAAGTGTTTTCAAAGACCAGTGCTTGTATGTATGCTACAAATATGAACTATATGTTTATTTTTTGGAGTTATATATCTAGAGCTTATCTCCTGTACCTTAAATGCTTTGTCATTCATTTATGCAGAATTATTGTTTTTTTCCTTTGTATTTCTGAAGTTTTCACATATTGTGTCTCTGCCTTGTTATCCCTACCTATCTAATTTACATTGTTATCCAAATTAAACCTAAAAAAAATAGCCTTTCATTTGACGTGCATGAACACTGCTAAACCCATAGTCTAGGTAGAAAAATTTAGGGAAAACATCTTCTGACGACCATACTGGGTAGGAAGCATAAATTCTTCCTTAGTTTAATAACGATTAGATCCAGTCTTTGATGGTGAACAAGGGTCGGTTACATGCTTTAGACTACAATTTTTTCACCGACGACTTCACGGAGGAAGGATCTGTTGATGACTCCACCATTTCAAAATGTCAAAATCCATGGAAGCCATTGTGGCTGCAAGGTTTGCACCTTTCAATTTTTCAGTTGTTTCGTATTTTACAAATAATGTGCCTACTATGGATGAATGGGGAGTCTTCCTTCAAATATTTAGAGGATATAGTCATGACCATCCAGCACAACACTTGATTGAGTTTCATCAATACATGAACCAGCTTGGTATTCATCATGAGGATGTATTATTGAAAATTTTTATGTATTCATTGGAAGGAAATGCCAGACAGTGGTACCGATCTATTCCTATGTATAGTATTTCGTCAATAAAATATTTTCATGACATCTTTTATGTTTATTGCAAGAGGATTTATTCTGCTGATCTCCTTTTAGAGGATTGTTGTGAGCAATTTAATATCAAGAAATTTCTTAGTAATAATGATCAACATAGCCTTACTGATGAAATTCATGAAGGAATATTTCATTGTGAAACTCATCTCTCTATTGAAGAAAACATTGAAAATCACACCATTTATGAAGGTTTGCAGAACAATCTTCAAGTTGGTGTTGATGACAGTCAAGTTAAAGATGCTCTTGATTCTTTTTCAAAGGATGATCCATTATTATATGTAACTTTTGCTAAGTCTGTTTTACAGCAAGAGGATTTTCAGCAGTCAGATGTCAAATTTGATGACCATAATACTATGGATGCATTTGGAATAAATTCAAATGTTTCTTATAATGCTTATTATAATATAGAAGCTATTCCAAGTTTGTTTGAAGATCAGATTGCTGCTGATTATTTTCAGAAAACTTCATCTTTGTCATTAGAATTTTATCAGTCTGCTTCAATTTTGATGAACATGATGACGATATTGAAAAGAAAGATCCAGATATGTGTGATGTGATAAAATTAAATCAGCAAGTTCATGAAGACAATCAGTCCATTATTCATGGACAAATAGAGCCAATGTATGACAGTTACTCATATGATGGCAGCATGAAAGAAGAAGAACAACTTGTTAATTCTCAGGATGGCATTGTTATTGATACTATTGAAGGAACTTGTGAGGAAATCCAGGATAAATTTGATGCCTTTGATTTCCAATGCATGGAAAATATCCATTCTTTATTTCTAGCATAACAAATGAAATATCGTTTTATAAATAAAGCAGAGGAACAATGTTACTTTTTGTATCAGTTGGAAACGCAGTACAATTGGGAGGACCTAGTGATTATTTACATGAAGTCATGGTTTTCAAATTTTTTTAGCTCTCTGGAATTTAGAATCCAAGAAGAATATAGTTGTAAGTATGTGTTGAAAATCAAATTTCCGCTACAAATGTTAAAGTCTTCTTTGATTTCTATCTACATGCAAAAAGTTGTTGAAATCAGTTGGATGCTATCATGGCTTCACTGGAAGTATGATTACACCTGATTGGGTTGTTTCTACCGATTAGAAGTAGGAGTAATCAGGAGAATAAGCTCAACATACGAGCATCTATATTATTTTCAGTGTGTTGGCTTGTAACAGTATTTTGTTATTTCATAGGTGTGTGATCAAAGTTTGAGAAAGTTTTAGAGACTTGATAAATGACTCCATAACCCAATGGATCAGTAGTAGTTGACTGAAAATAAAGGCACTTGGTCTATAGTTCTTGGAAAATCATAGGGAAACTCCATCCCCCAGTTGGAGCCAGTGTTTGTCCTATGTTTGTCATCTAGTTTTCCTAGGTCTAGTATTCACCTTAAATCTTTTTATTCTTTATTTTTATTTCTCATTTTTCCTAAAAGTTTGGAATGTTCTAAATTTCATTTTTTAATGTTATATGCATTTACGATATTTAGTTTCTTAGCCTAAGCTCCTATAGGATGTTTTTGGTTCATTAAAAAAAATTCTATGGTTTCAAAATATTCTATATGGTTACTAAGGTGAGCTGGTAGCACATGAACATTACTCAAGAAGAAGGTACACTTACAGCTTGTCAAGTCAGGTGTATGTGTGTAGGGTTATCAAGTAATCATGTAGTTGATGAGTTTCTAGGGTTTGTTCCTGTCAGAGAGCCGATAGTTGGATCTAATTTGAACTGAGCAAAATATCTTTAGATATCAGAAGACTATGGGGAAGGGAATTTGATTTCCTAGTATGAGGTTTTCTTGAATCAAGTGGGTATTCGAAGCTGGAAATATTCCATAAAGGAACTTCAAATCCGTGAGCATGTGTTTCCACATGCAGAGGAATTACCAATTGTAGAGAGATGTGTTGATTCATTAGCTGTTAAATTGTGCACTGATCCAAAATTATTTGGATGGGATATGATGGAGCATGGATTTATGCAAAGTCCCGGAGGAAGTGTCTTATGGAATAGAATCAGTACAGGAGCTAGACTAAAAAATTTCTTGTTTAGAATGGTGCTCTGGATGGTGGAGAAAGGACCTGTCTTTATCCACTAACTAAAAAGAGAGCAAAACCAGTTGTTCCTTTAGGTGCCAATTATAGGCTAATCGATATCCCTGTTAGCAATTGCATCAATAGTAATATCTATAAGATTTATGTTCTTCCCTAGTTTAGCTCGGCCTCTCTCAATTGCCATCTTTCATGGGCCTATGCGAGCAATATGGGTAGCTACAATTCTTGATTCTAACTGTTAAAATCATTGCTAGCATCTAATATTTATTTTCTGAGCCCATTATTCAAGAAGAAAATACGATTGTTTTCTAAAGTCGTGGTCCCCTTTCGAAGGGTTTAGATTACTGTTGGAAGTCACCATATTTCATCACTACGTTACCATCAATGCAATGGATATTCTGACAGCTTCATATTCACATACTTTGAAACTGGCAAATAGTCCAAAAAGATCTGATGGAGTTCATGCTCTGTCACAGCATAAGTGATATCTGAAAGACCGAGGTGGAATAAGCATTCAGAAAGACAGGTGGCAGAGCACCCTGTTATCTTCAAAGTCATGTGTTCTAGATGGGTAATCCACCTTGGCTGAGGAAGCACGAAGGATTTGAAATGATCTTTAGTTGATGCTTGTCTTAAATTAGATTTCCTTTTTGTTATATACTTTTTCTATAATTATAAGAATTATCCTTAAAAAGTGGATCTGTTAAACAAAATTTGGGGATCCTATCTTTAGGTTCTGTCCTATATATTTTGTAATATTTTCGAGAAATAGGAGACACACATGTGAGCCGATCCACTAGGAGATTGTGCAGACATTCAATGGTTACTTATGTAAGAACTTATTTTGAATTTTTTAATGACATCCAATATACTATATGGATCTAGTCCTTTGATATATTTTGTTTTAATCTTATTTTGTTCAGTCTGAACTTTGCATGCATTGAATGTGATGTAGATGTTTTCTATATTCATTTTATCTATGCCAGTGAATGTTAAATACCTATTGATGTTTGAAAATTGTTTTCAAAGACCAGTACTTGTATGTATGCTACAAATATGAACTGTTTATTTATTTTTTGGAGTTATATATCTTGATCTTATCTCCTGTATCTTAAATGCTTTGTCATTCATTTATGCAGAATTATTGGTTTTTTCCCTTTTATTTCTGAAGTTTTTAGATATTGTGTCTCTGCCTTGTTATCCCTACCTATGTGATTTACATTGTTATCCAAACAAAACCTAAAAACAAATAGTCTTTCATTTGATGTGTGTGAACACTGCTAACCCCGTAGTCTAGGTAGCATACTTTAGGGAAAACACCTCGTGTATAGCTGGTGTTCTCGTAACACATGTAGTACTATGTAGAGATACTCCTCATGCTCCTCTTTAGTCTTAGAGTAAACTAGTATGTCGTCTATAAATATCAATACAAATTTATCCAGGTGTTTACTAAATATATTGTTCATCATACACATAAAGTTCACGGGTGCATTGGTCAACCTTAATGGAATTAATATGAAATCATAGTGGCTGTAGATTGTACAAAAAGTGGTTTTGTGAATATCCTCATCGTGGATCCATACCTGATGGCATCTAGACTACAGTTTGATCATCGAAAAGATCTTGGATACTCCTACTTGATCGAACAAGTCATCGATCCTAGGGAGTGGGTATCAGTTCTTGATGGTCATTTTTTAGGTTAGCGGTAATCGATGCACATATGCATCGTACCATCCTTCATATTTACGAAAAGTATCGGTGCTCCCCAAGGGGACACACTGGGTCGAATATCCCTTCTTGATCAACTCTTGCTACTACAACTTGAGTTCCACCAACTCTGGTGCGCTCATGTGGTAAGGGGATTTTGAAGCCATAACTAACCTTGGTGTCAGTTCTATGGAAAAATATAAGTCTTGTTTCGGTGGTAATATTAGTATCTCTTGAGGAAATACATCTGTAAATTCTATGAGAACTAGAAAGTCCTCGATGTGTTGTTATATTTCAGTTTCTATGTCCTGGATATTCACTGCAAACAATTTGCAGCATTTTCTAATGCACTTCTTTGCTTATAAGGCATATATTTTCCTTACGGAAACCTTATTAGGAATGCCTTGAATCTTTACCTGATTCCCTTGGCTATATGTAAAAAAGATTGACTTTTTTAAACAATCGAGCATGGCATGGTGTTGTTCCAACCAGTCCATGATGATAAGTACATCATACAATCCTAAGGGTAAAATTTTTATATTTATCCTACCAGGGAAACCATTTAGGTTTACGCCACAATCTCTAACTATTTCAGAAACCTTTCTTTTTGTACCTGTGGCTAATTGCACCATCTAGGGTTTCTCATGTTTACATAAATAACCAATTTTAGGCGATTGATAGCTTCAGCAAGCACCAGGGTCAATCAATATTGAAATATAAGCATTGGAAATATTACCTTCTATCTCGACCATAGTAGGCTGATGGTATGCATGTCATCCATCCAAGGCTGCTTACATCCTTGATGTTCTAGATATGTCCCCTACTGTTTGTTCTTCTTGTAAATTTTGCAAGAATCCATTGGTCATGTTCTTACAGTCTCGGGAATAATGGGTCCCTTAGCATTTGCATTGAGGAAACATTGGCTCCCTCATTTGTTGTCGGTTTGTTACCATTTGGAGATGGTACATATGGATTTGTACCTGTCTTGTTGAAGTTCTTATTGGCTGGAAAATCGTGTTCTGTTTCCAATAAGGAGGTGGGTTGAAACCCGGTTTACGGTTGTCTGAGAAGGTCCTATACATTTCTCTACTTCTGTTGATTTTTTATTGCCTCAGATGTCCATGCTCATAGAAAATCCTAGCTTTGTGTAGGGTAGTATCCAGAGTTTGAGGCATGTCAAATTCAATTCTCTCTCTACAATTGGGAGGAATACATCCTAAAAAATGTTGTATTTTCACTTTCTCATCATTTATATAAGTTACATAGTATAATAGATCCAAAAATATGTTAATGAAAGAGTCCACGGTCATGGAACCCATTCTTAACTCGTGAAATTATTTCACCTTTCAGTCGAAGAATCTTTCATTCATGTATTTCTCCTAAAAAATTCCGCGGAAATTATTCCATCGTATTTCTTTCACCTCATATTTCTTGGTATGCTTGATATCTCTCCACCATCTAGCTTCTTTTCCATTTAAATTATAGATGGATAGATGGGCTTTCATCTCACTCTAGTAGTTGTGTACTCTGAAGTATTTGCTCATACCGAGAAGCCACTCTTCAACTTTTTCCCCAGTGTTCATCTCTCATTCATAGGTTATGGATTTTATGTTTATGATCTCTCCTTGGAGGTTGTCATCACTCCAATATTTATTACTGCAAGGAGAAAGGGAATTATCACTAGAGAGACTGATAATATCTTTCTAGAGGTTCAAGGGTGTGTTCTTCTTTAATTTCTTCCTTTGGGCTGTTGGCCCGTTTATGATAGAACTCTTTCTTGAACTTGTTGGTTGAATGAGTGGGTTGTCCATGCGGGCTTCATCCTATCATGTTCCGCAGCAAAGCTTCATTAATTGCTTGCTACTCTTTTCTTTCATTCATATTATCATCCTTGAAACTTTGTAAGTTTGCTTGCATACTTTGTATGGTTTTCAGTATATCAGAATTTAATTTAACCACCAATTCTTCTTCCCATGTGGGGATATTAGATTAGAGGAAATTTCAAGTCAAAATGGGCCTCCTAAGGAAAATAATAAAATAATATTTATTAATTTTGGAGGAATAAAAGAAAAAAACTACTTTTTTTGTTCGTATTTTCGACATATCTCACTATTTTTTTACTCAAATTTCAATCGGAAGAGCACGTTGGATGCAGAATTAAATTCCACATCCAACAAGTACCCACTCGACATACTTTTGACAGAATCTGGTACCCCCAAAAAAATAAATACCTAAAAAAATGTGATGATGATGTCATCATCACGTTGTTTTGAGGTACTTATTATTTTAGGGGTAGCAGGGTCCCTCAAAAGTATGTTGAGTGGGTACTCATTGGATACGGAATTTAATTCCATCATCATCTCTTTTTTTTAGGTATTTATTGTTTTTGGGTAGCGAGGTCCGTCAAAAGTATGTCGAGTGTGTACTTGTTGGATGCGGAATTTAATTATGCATCCAACATCATCATCACGTTTTTCAGGTATTTATTGTTTTTGGGGTAGAGGGGTCCGTCAAAAGTATGCCGAGTGGGTACTCTTTGGATGCGGAATTTAATTCTACATCCAACGTGCTCTCCCGATCGAAATTTGAGTAAAAACGCAGGGAGATAAGTCGAAAATACGAACAAAAAAAGTAGTTTTTTTATGATACATATCCCCAAATTTTTTTTTCAAAATTTTTTAAGAGCTATATGGTATTTCAAATTGAAAGCAATTTCATTGGCTAACACATGATGACATGGAATTTGAATTAGGCTTAAAAGACCCATTTTGAGTTGAAAATTCCTCTAATGGTTTTTCCTTGTCGGTTGTTGTCTTCTTCCGTGTTCATGATCTAAATTGTTCTTTGAATTCTGCAGTTTAAAATTTTAATAACAAGAAATTTTTTGTTAGTTAATAAAATTTCAAATACATAGTTTATTTTCTACAATGAATGTTTGGTACACCCATTAGGTCTCTTAGTGTTGAAACTGGGCTCTGATACCACTTGTAATGTCCTCAAAATTTGAAAAAAAAATTGTAAGCTAGTTAAATGCTACCTATCATGGACATTAGTTTATCTTTTGTGGAATATGTTTGTCATTGTTTACTATATCTAAGTATCGTAAGGTGTCTTTCTCTCTTTATGTATTTTCCTATGTATTGTTGATATGGCTACGTGTTATGGTTAAGTTACTTGGATTTTTTATATGATTACTCTACTGGTGTTTACTATTAACATACATTCACATATACTAGTTCAATTATGTCTTACTTCCTATTTATATGTTTGGTACTTCGTTTATAGATTTATTTATTAAATTTTTTTACTTGCCTTTAACTATCAAGGGGTGGAGTGGTGCGGTTTGTATCCCTTGAGGGACCAGTTGGAGAGGTAAAAATGTTCCTCTTACTTTTACGGGGTTTACTTAGTTCATTGCGAACTAATGCAAAATTCCACTTTTGTGCAGGTTACCTCGTTGACGGAATCTATCTATGAAACCGAAACATAACATCCTATGGCATGATAACTATGCTAAAATATCCTATCCATACGAAAGATAAGAGGACTAAAGTCCTGGCCTAGCTGTAATTACTTTATATGTTTACGTAGAATTGAAATTGTATGGCTGAAATATTTATGGTCGTCTTTATTATTATGTTTTGAGGTTATGTTATTTTTATCCACTTGATATTCAGTTTATAACATGTAATTTTTAAGGTGTAAAGCCTAGGGTTTAAGGATTAATTTATATGTCATGTAAAACTTTGTGATAAGTCCTTGGAAAAACTATGGGTTATGTAAAAACATTTTATGGAATAATTCATATGTCATAAAACTATGTCTTAACGTTGCAATGGAGGGTTTAGCTAGGGCTCTTGTGCTAGGGTGGTGGACTAGTCGATTTTATTGTGGGCTTGACTATGGATATGTGGGTATGAATTTCGCTAATAGTGGAGACCAGGGTGGCACATTTATGGCTCCTTGGGAAGTGTGGGAAACGAGCATCATATGTTGGTTTGGTCATTTGGGTGGCTAATTTAGCTCTGCTTCTGGTTGTCTGTGTAGTTTTGGCTCTTGCGTGTTTATGCTGTGTGGAGTAACAACTTCCCCTATGTCTACAGGTATTTTCTCCACATGGTTTTTCAACGTTGTTTTGTTTGTTTTCTTCAATTGAGGTTCAACATACTCCTCATATCTCTGCATGTTTTTTTTACAGGGGACAGGGGTGGCTTGGACTCATGGCTTGACGATGGCTCTTTGGATTGTCTACGCAACCCTTTAACAAGTAATCCCTATGAAAAGAATAAGCCTTTACCTCTATGTGTATGTGTGACAGAGTGTTTCACTCTAGTTTGGGAGGGTATATCTCTGTGTAACTTTGGTTGATAGAATTTTATAGTTGGTTTGGGGCCTTTGTATGGTTTTGGTAATCTGAGAGATGCGACTGTATTTAACTTGTTCCTTGAAGTTCCAAGTGTAAATACGTTGGGTGATTCGTGTCTGTCCAAATGAAGACTTAACTCTGTAAATAGATTATGGGTTTGTATTTCCCTCATATGGTTTGATGTTTTAATGGAAAAGTTTTGTTTTTTGGTTTAAATGATGCGAATACTATGGCATGACAGTGCCATTGCTTGCAATGGCACTATATTAATCGTGATTGTGTGCATTTTATTTCATAAGTGTTATATTTGTCGAATATATGGTTTATTATCGTGGATGGGGTTTATTATTATTATGACCATGATTTTGGCTCGACCCTTGTATGAATATGTTTCCTCCACATATGATTTCTATGTTTTAGTAAGGTTGTGATTGTATATGCATTGACAGTAGAGTTTAATTATCCTTTTCAGCATTATATTCGTTGGGTATGATTTAATGTTTATTATGGGATGGGGTTTCACCTCACAGTCATGAGCCTGGATTGGCGTTTGGTTAATACGCTGCATGTACATTTTTTTATGTGTATTTAAAGTTGTGATTGTGTAGAGATTTCATTTAGTGTTTAAGGTTGGGGTCTACAATCGTTATCTTGGAAGTTGTGATTCAGCCCTTGTGCGAGTACGTAGTCGGTGAATATAGTACTTTAATTCTTTCTCTATTTATTTGGCTCTACTAACATATCTCATATTTGGTTTTAACTATAGGTTTATGTTGAAACTATTGTGGGAAACCTGTAATGCGAACCCTTAATGTGTAAATTTGCAGCGTTTATAAGGTCCTGTATTTATCATTGATACCTACACAATTTGATTCCTAGGCATGCAATTCATTGGGTTTTGTGTTTAATATTGCAAGCCTACAGGATTCAATCCTGGGCTATCCTAATGCTTGGACTGGTGTTTTAACACATAGTTATGGTTTTGATAATATAATCCTATAGGATTTGATCCCGGGTTGTCCTAATGCTTGGATTGATGTTAACACAATGTTTATGTTTTTGTTTTGGAATCGAGGCCGACGGGATTCAATCCTGGGTTTTTAAATGGATTATGATAGTTATTAAATTGGTTTATATTATACATATATTGGTTTTTGATTAGAATAGTTGAGATAATTGTAATGATATTTATGCCTACTTCCAGACCTTAACAAGTTTCGATGGCTGTATTTCATGTAGAGATTTTTATAATGGAAAAATGTATGGGTTTGTTAAGACTTATCATTGCTATGTTTTATTATAGGATTAGTATTTAACTATGTTTAAGTCTGTGAACCGAGTTTATGATATAGTTGTTTATAATGGATTTGTTAAATGAAATAGTAATAAGTGGGATGGTAATATGAAATATGCCAGTAGTGGAAATGTTTAGTTGGATTTTAATATAGATAGTTTTGTTTCTGTGTATTTAATTAGTTCTTTTTGGTTGATAGTTTATTAGTTATTTTTTTATATGATCTAATCGTAGTTTGAATTTCTTCCACTCAAAGATTTGACCTCTGGTTTGTGGGTTTTATAAATTTGTTTATCTGTATGTAAACTCTGTTTTACTTTTACATTTAAGTTTGAACAAAAACCAAGAATCTAGCTACCTTAAATAATCTAGCCTCTGTTAGAAAATTACACCATTAGAGAATACCAAATTTAAATTATGAATAATGGAAGAGTAATGTAAAAATAACAACGACCATAATTTTCCTATGGTTTTGAAAACTGCTAAAAGTATATGTGACAGTTTAAAGTCAATAGTAAGAAATAAAATCTATATTCCTAGCTAGGAAATCATGTTTAAGCCAACAAAACACTCTCGTTGCATAATCTTTATTTATAGGGTTGTATGAACATGTAAACTAAATAAACCTATTTTCTCTTTAAGGTTATGTAAACAAAGTAACCTAGCTACAACAAGAAAATAGTATACATATGTCTATTCAAGATTTTAATCCCTTCATTTAATAAGAAAAATTGTATGAACAGTAAGGAAGATAAAGAAACCTCATACCTGCAGTTTGAAGGTATTTTAATGGTTGTAAATCTTGCACACTCAAACACACAACATTAACAAGGACATAGACAATTCTAACCTCTGTTTAGTTAACCGAATAACTTGGGAACTACCACATTCCACCCAACCATGACTTGGAACCATTCTTGGTTTCAATCCGGATCCCTCCAAGATGGTTCCAACATGCAAGTAACTTATAGCTCCTAAGGTAAGGCACCCCTATCTGGGATAACAGGTTCTATACCGGTTGGATTTTCCTCTTGGGAAAAATGTTCTCCAAGAACTCTCTTGGGAATAGTAATCAGGTAGCATAGATGGAAAATCAAAATATCCCCAAGCCTCTCTTTGACATGGGTATTTCTAGACAAACTTTAGGAAAAGGGGCAGTTAAATCAAGAATCATTTGCTTTCTTGAAATAACCATTTTTACTTAATTTAGGTGAATTCAATATTTATTTAATTTAACTTAGGTACTCTTTGACTAGTTCCTACTTTGAATCTTTTAAGTATTTAATATTTAATTAATATTAGTAATAAATAATAATACATAGATCCTTTCATTATTATTCATAGTTACTAGTATTAATACATATGCTTACTCTTTTATTTACATTATATATAAACTATATATACATATACCATTGTTAACATTTTTCCTTTAGGTCTCATATTGCATAATCTTCAATCACATGATACTTGTTTTTAGCTTCTAGTGACGTCTTATTAAGGCCTTCGGGTAGGGGTTAGGTCAACTAGGTTAGGAAAATCTAAACCTCCTTGTATGTTGGATTACCTCGTATAACATGGTAGTTCTTCAGTACTTGATGAGATACAGTAATCCAAAATTTCATTTATTCACTTAAAAATAAGTAAGATGAGATCAATGTTTTATCAGAGTTGTTTTCACTCAACATATTAATTTTTCAGTAACTCCTAACGTTTATTCAGATCCCATACTCAATGATAAGACATAGGGAGTTAGAACTTAGTGCAATTCTAGAGCTCCTCGCTCAACACTAATGCTAGAATGTATTTGTAGGATACACCTAGGTATAAAATGGACAAGGATCTGATGTTCCAAATCTTATGCTTAACATCAACTTGGAATGCTCCAAGGATTATGCCCAACACTTCCAATTCTTATCTTTTCATGTGCTTCACAGATTCATGCTAAACACAAAAGTTGCATAACTCATTTGCTCTAGAGCCTCACGCTCAACACAAACATCAAATACTCATTAGAGGAAATTTCAACTCAAAATGGCCCTCCTAAAAAAAATTAATAAAATAATAGTTAAAATAATAAAATAATAGTTATTAATTTTGGAGGAAGAAAAGAAAAAAACTACTTTTTTGTTTCTATTTTCAACATATCTCCCCGTGTTTTTACTCAAATTTCGATCGGAAGAGCTTGTTGTGTTAGGGTTAATAGGGTACTCCCAAAGGACCGAACACAAAGAGAAACCACTTTACACAAACAGATCACGGATCAACACACCGATGTTTGTCACGTGGTTAAAACCCTTGAGATGGAAACAGTCCACGGCCCCAACCAAATAGCTACTTGGAGCAATTTATTATGCAAAAGAAAGAAAGTTACATGAGCTTCTCATAATCGATCAACTAGCCAAGGACCCTATGCTCTTTAAATAGAGATCATAGACCAATCGGGTGTTAAGCCACAGATCAATGGTAGGTATGATCTAAGAGAAGTTGAACCGTCGAATTACTCTATGTCTAAAACATATCGTAACCGTCAGATTAGAATATTTACAAACATATACTAATGCATACTAAAGAAACACACTTTTACCTAACGGATATATTACACAATTTGATCTTAACTAACTACTAAGTGTCTAAATATCCTAACATCCCCCCTTAAGAACAACTTGGAATAGGATTGAAGGATTTACAAAAGTGACACTATTAGGAGAAGGAAGGAGGCATTAGAGCCTATCCCCCCTTAAGGACACATTCCTAAACTCCTAACATAGACCGAAGTTTAGAAAACTTCACTTCTGTAAGAGACTTGGTGAAGATGTCTGCAACTTGATCATCTGTAGGGCAATAGAGCACTTCAATAACACGATCGTGAACAAGATTTCTGATGAAGTGCATGTGTAGCTCAATGTGTTTGCTACGTTGATGTAGAACTGTATCTTTGGCAAGCTTGATGGCACTTTGATTGTCGCACCAAAGTGGAGTAGGATGCTGCTGTTCGAATCCAAACTCTGAAAGGATCTGTCGAAGCCATAAAGCTTCCTGACTCGCATTAACTGCGGCTCGATATTCTGCTTCTACTGAAGAAAGAGCAAAGTCTTGTTGTTTCTTACAAGCCCAAGTGATAGGTCCAGATCCCAGATTGAAAACATAACCTGCAGTAGAATTTCGTTCATCAGGATCGTCAGCCCAATTTGAATCAGTGAAACCAACCAAGAAAGGTTTCCCCCTTGTACTGTAATGAATCCCAAACTAAATTGTACCTCGAATATATCGAAGTATTCTTTTTGCTGCTTTCCAGTGACTTTCATGAGGAGTTTTCATATAACGGGCAACACGACCAATGGCAAAGGAAAGGTCAGGACAAGAATGAGTCAAGTATAAAAGACTACCAACAAGCTGACGATACAAGGTGGCATCTACTTCAAGGGAAGTACAAGTGGGAGAAATTTTGACTCCAGACTAGAAGGGAGAAGGGGTTGGTTTACAATATTCCATGTGGAAGCGACGAAGAATGTCACAAGCATACTTAGACTAGGAAAGAAAGATTCCTTATTTAGTTTGCAATACTTGGAGACCAAGAAAATAATGCAAATGTCATAAGTCTGACATTTCAAAATTTTGCTTAAGACTAGATTTCACATGGGTTATAAGGTTAGGGTCACTACCAGTAAGGATAAGATCATCAACATAAAGAACAAGTATGATGAGATGGTTTCCTACTTTCTTGGTATAGAAATTGGGGTAAGAATGGCATCTAGAAAAACCAGTGTCAAGGATAAATCTATCCATTTTGGAATACCAAGCTCTAGGAGCTTGCTTAAGGCCATATAAGGATTTCTTAAGGAGACAAACAAGGCTAGAGTTATTCTGAACATATCCAGGAGGTTGTTCCATGTGAATTTCCTCATGTAAATCACCATGTAAGAAGGCAGACTTGACATCCATTTGATGGACTTCCCAATTATGTAAGGCTGCAAGGGAAAGAACAAGGCGGATGGAGTTCATTTTTTATACAGGGGAAAAGGTTTCATTGTAGTCAATCCCTTCAACTTGGGAAAAACCTTTGGAAACTAACCTTTCCTTAAGTCTTTCAACACTTCCATCTGATGCATACTTAGTTCTATAGACCCATTTACATCTAACAAGTTTTCTTCCTTTTGGAAGAGGAATAAGATCCCAAGTATCGTTCACCATTAAGGAACGATATTCTTCATCCATAGCTGCATCCCAATCTGGATTTCCTGAAGCTTCTACAAAAGTTTATGGATCATGATTCTCAGAAACTTAAGCCAAAAGAGAATAGGCTCACTGAAACTGAGAACGTGTTTGACGTTGATCTCTAGGATCACCGGCAAGATCACCAGCTGCTTCACATGTTGAACGGACCCATCAAGGAAGTATTGGTGCTGGTGCAATTGGAGGAACATGAGTGGGTGGAGGTGGATTTTCATCCTCACTGTCATCATCAGAAACTGGAGTTGGAAACCTGTCAAGGAAGATGGAAGAAGAAGAAGAAGATGGCACAATTGTCGAATCAGGCTCGCAGGCCAAAGATGGCACACCCGCCAAGTTAGGCTCACAGGCCAAGAGATTTTCATCAAATTTAACATCTCTTCTAATGATTATATCATGAGAATGTGGCTAGAGAAGTCTATAACATTTTGCATCTTCAAAATATCCAACAAATATGCACTTTTCACTTTTAGGCTGCAATGCTTTCCGTTTTTCATCCGGAATGTGAGCCCATGCTTCACAACCAAAGACAAGAAATTGACTTACATCTGGTTTAATTTTACTCCATGCTTCTTCTGGTGTTATACCCTATAAAAATTTAGTGGGTGTGTGATTAACTATGTAATTTGCACAATTTATGGCCTTAGCCCAATATTGAAGAGTTAGTCCCTTAGATTGGATCATACAATTAGCCATTTCTTTTAAAGTGCGGTTCTTCCTTTCAGCTACACCATTTTGTTGTGGTGTATATGGAACAGTGTGTTGTTGTTGGATTCCTTGTTCAGTGCAAAAAGTAGTGAACTTGTTGTTAACATATTCTCCTCCATTGTCAGATCTTAACTTAATAATTTGACGACCAGATTGTTTTTCAACAAGAGCCTTGTAGGCTAAGAAAATGTTAAATACTTCGCCCTTAAGTTTTAGGAAGTAAACCCAAGTGCGTCTGGAGTAGTCATCAATGGAATTTAAGAAATATTTGAAACAAGAAAAGGAAGCAGATGGAAGAGGTCCACACAAGTCACTATGCACAAGCTCCAAGGGAACCTAGGCATGCCAAGAGGCACGTTTGTCAAAACTGTCTTGATCATGTTTTTCGAGTACACAACTGGAACAAACACCATCCTTGCAAGATACCAATGGAAGACCAGTCACCATATTGTCTTTACATAGTTGTTGCAATGAGCGATAATTTAAGTGACCAAATCGCTCATGCCAAAGTTTGCTCAAGTTATCACTATGAGCAACAAAAACTGAAGGAAAAGGTGATGACCCAAAGTTGTTAAATTTGTACAACCTGGTAATATTATCAACAATTCTAGTAGCAAGGATATTTTGAGGATTTTTAAAATCCTTGATTACAACTTGGTGAGGTGTAAACGTCACAGTTTTACCTTCACCTGAATGAGTAATTTGATAGACTGATAACAAATTGCAGGAAATTTTTGGAACACATAGTACATCACTGAAATGACCATTTTCTACTGGAACTGTTCCAGATCCTACAACACTTAGAGATCTATCATCATCAACAAATATTTTTTTGGTGTTACATTCATGCATAGTAGAAAAAATGGATTTATCCTTAGCCATATGATAAGATGCTCCAGAATCAATGAGCCATTTAAATGAAGTAGAAGAAAAAGATATAGTATAAGAGTAACCAGAAGCACAAAGTGCATGTCCATGAGAGTTAGATTCTGAAGACGAATCTAGGTTGATGTGGTGCTTCTTCATTGCTACTTCCAAGGATGTCATCTTCTTAAAACACTTAGATTCATCATGATTATCTTTCCCACAAAAATTGCAATGATGCTCAGTCTTCTTTCCTTTTTGCTTGGATCCTTTGTCATTTTTTAAAGAAGAAGCTGACTGGGAGGGTTTGGGACCCTTGTTGTTTTGCTTATTATTGTGAAAATTATGTTTCTTGGGAGGTTTGGACTTTTCTTTCTGTTGGGACAATAAGGCTTTTCCAGATGTATCTCCATTGTTAATTATTCCAAGATGAATGAGCTTATCTTGCTCTCTAATTAAGGAATCACAAAAGGATTCAAGGCTAGGCTCTTGATGGCTAGTTGCAGTCAAGGATTCTTTCATGGAGTAGAATGTAGATACAAAAATAGAATATGCAGGTCCAAGTTTGGAAAGAATATGATAAATACATTATTTGTCTTCTTTCTTAATCTTGCATTCTACACATAAGAGTCTAAGAGTTTTATACTTAGATAAATAGTTTTGAATGCATGAAAACTCATTTGGATTCAAGGAAATCAACTCATTCTTGAGTTGATGACCTCGAATTTCATTGTGTTTACCAAACACGGATTCTAACTTTTCCCAAGCTTTATCAGGTTCATCAATGTCAGATATGTGGAATCGCAAATCAATAAAGATTGACATCCCAATCAATCCACGAGCTTCATCACATCTATTTGTCCATTTAATTTTCTTATCATCATTAGTGGGTTCTGTTTCTTTCCCTGAGGTTATCCTGAAAAGTCCCCTACTTCGTAGAACATATTCCATACGATATTTCCATGAGAAATAGTTAGAACTTGTAAGTATAATATCATAAGGGGTGGCCATACTGTAAAATAATGGCTAAAAGAATAGAAACTAAATGTCTAGATGCAAAGAGCTCTAAAAAATATGTGGTTTTAAAAAAATCGGCACTTAAAACGGATTCTAGATGATGAATTTATGCTTGATCAAAGAAAACGTTGAAGATGTCCCCAATAGTGACGTGGCAGATATTAACTTAACCAACTAAAAAAAAGAAGCCCCCTCTCTCCAAAATCAACCTTTGACAATCGCTTTTACAATAAAGTTGCTTTGAAGTGAATCACTTTTGTAGAATAAGTGATGTTCACTTTTACAATAATGTGACTTTTTAAATAGTGCGGCAATAAATTAAAAGACTTAAGTGACTCACTTTTATTTTATTTTATTAATGTGAGATGCATTTTTACAATAAAGTAACTTGAAAATAGAAATTGTATGCACTAAAAAGTAGTTTGATAAGACTTGAACTCAAGACTTATCAAGGTGTAAAGAAACTTTGGACCAAGTGAACTAAGTTTAAAAGGTACGTAAAAGTATGGAAAGAGGAAGGGTTTTTTTTTTTTTTTTACTCTTCTCTCTTGTTTTCCGTGCTTGCTTTCTTTTCCTGCAAATCACAAAAAAAACGAGAAACAAAAAACAAAAAAACTTTTTTCCACACAATGGGGTTAGATCTTAGTTAGCTTACTCAGAAAGTCTACGTTTTCAAGTTTTCTCACTGTTTTTGATTTGTCGTAATCGCACAAGGTGCACAGCAAAGAGCATACGTAGCCGAGAAGACAAGAAAAAAAAACTTTCCCTTGCTGTTTCTGATTCGTCGCGATCGCGCAAGGTGCATGGAAAAAAGCATATGCAGTCAAGGAAAACAACAGTCTATGGCTAAAGAATAAAATATCTAACAATAAACTAATAAAATATGAGAGATTTAAAAAAAAAATCCTTCATTGTAACATTATACCTTCAGATTTGCCGAAATGGGTGTTTCTGGAGCAAACGGAAATGGTTTTCGGTGAAATGAAAACTATTTCCCAATGGAAATGGTGCTCTGGATGCAATGGAATGGCTCCCATAGGCCAAAAATGCATAGAAAATCTATAACCAGAAACCCTTTCAAAGTTTCGGCAACACCGATTCCAGATCTAGATCAAAACCGAAAGCGGCTCTTCATAAAATCTCTGATACCATGTTAGGGTTAACAGGGTACTCCCAAAGGAACAAACACCAAGAGAAACCACTTTACACAAATATATCACAGACCAACACATCGATGTTTGTCACGTGGTTAAAACCCTCAAGAGGGAAACAGTCCACGGCCCCAGCCAAATAGCTACTTGGAGCAATTTATTATGCAAAAGAAAGAAAGTTACATGAGCTTCTCATAATCGATCAACTAGCCAAGGAACCTCTATGCTCTTTAAATAGAGATTATAGACCAATCGGGTGTTAAGCCATGGATCAATGGTAGGTATGATCTAAGACAAGTTGAACCGTCGAATTACTCTATGTCTAGAACATATCATAACTGTCGGATTAGAATATTTACAAATGCATACTAAAGAAACACACTTTTACCTAACAGATATGTTACACAAGTTCATCTTAACTAACTCCTAAGTGTCTAAATATCCTAACATGTTGGATACATAATTAAATTCTGCATCCAACGAGTACCCACTCGGAATACTTTTGACGGACCCCGCTACCCCAAAAACAAGAACATCATCATCACATTTTTCCAGGTATTTCTTGTTTTTGGGGTAGCGGGGTCCGTCAAAAGTATTCCTAGTGGGTACTCGTTGGATGTAGAATTTAAGTCCACATCCAACGAGCTCTCGCGATCGAAATTTGAGTAAAAACACAAGGAGATATGTCGAAAACACAAACAAGAAAAGTAGTTTTTTTATGATACCTATCCCCAAATTTATATTAAAAAAGTGTTTAAGACCTATACGGTATTTCAAATTTAAAGCAATTTCATTGGCTAACACATGGTGACATGGAATTTGAGTTAAAGTTAGTGAAAGGCCCATTTTGAGTTGAAATTTCCTCTAATGCATGTTCTCCGGAGCTTCTCACTTAACACAAACATCAAATACTCATGTGCTCCAGAGATTCTCGCTCAACACAAACATCAAATACTCGTGTGCTCTAGATCTTCTCGCTCAACACAAACATCAAATACTCATGTGCCTCAGAGCTCATGCTCAACACAAATATCTCATCAATTATGTGATTCAGGGTCCACTCCTAACACATGAAATCATATACATAAAACATATGCATTTGGCTTATGCCCTATATATCAAACAAGTCATCATTCTCATGTGCAGTGGGGTCTTATTCCCAATATACAAAATAAAAAATCAAAACAACATCACATGCAATGGGACTTATGTCCATAAGTGTTAGGTAAAAAATTCGGGATATTACACATGTTCCTTTATTTTATCTTTGATTTCGTTGTGTATTTTATCTATTAATATCTGATTTAGTTCCTCCTGAGCTCTTAAAATTATTTCGTTATCTTCCTTTATAGTTTGTAATTTAGCTCTTAAATATTTTACTATTTGAAGTAGTTATGATGGTTGATTATTTAATTCCACATATATGTTATCTGGATTATTATGATGGGATCCATATTCTACAGATATTTCTACTACTTCCATTCTTTGCAAAATACAATTTTATATTTATGTACAGAAATAGTTTTAAAACATGATCGATGTTTTTGTTTTCTTATTTTGCATGTGATTTGAGCCAATCTTCAGTCCTAGTGTTTGGAAACTCGCTCTGATACCACATGTAACATCTCCAAATTTCATAAATAAATAAAGAAAAATATATTTAAGAGAAGCTCTTGCTGTAAAACCATAGAGTAAACAAACTCACCCTAACCTTTGCATCTAACATTTAACTTGTGTTAGCGCTAGATCTATTATGATTACTTAGTTTATGCTAGTCTTTAACTATGGATCAACTATTTTTCTACAAGGTTTACTTGTTTCCACGATGTAGAAGAAGTTTCATGGTTCAATATCATCAGTTAGTTGGTGTGTTTGTTGGTTATGTTTCGAAGTACTTGCTTGTCCTATTGCGATGCCAATACAAGGGTTGTTACAAGTATTTCTTTGCTTTTGGGATAACGCAAAACCTCCTTTTTCTTTTTGCATGTGTTAGCAGTGGAGTGCTTAATTGGTTTTGGTAAAAAATAAAATTCCTAGATAAGGGTAACAAGGCCCTAACTAAACTAGGGGAAACAAACTATCCCTAAGTGATGAACTATGTGCTTGATTAAACAAGTTTTTATCCTGCCAATCTTAAAGTTTATATGAGGGTCAACAAGTGATACTCAATGGCTTAGAAACTATAGAGTTTGGGTAAAAAAAAATTGAACATTGTCGCATTGATGAGAGCCATGTGAAGGATCATGGCCTCCAGCTGGTAAGCACTTTTGTCTTTTCAATAAACCCTAAGGGTTTAATTTCACCTCTGCAATGTAATCAAATGTCCTTGCATTGCATTATTTGGTCTCTGCACCGTGTTAATATGTCTCTTTTTGGTGTAATAGATGGTGGAGTAGATGAGGCTCTCGACCCTTGACACCATTCGACCTTTTGTCTGCATTAGTGAATTTTGTTGGGTGGCTCTTGTTCAACAAAGTTGTGAAGCTGGTGGCAGCGTTCTTGTGATGGTATTTGTGGCCTCTGTGCAAATTTTAAAGTCTAATTTCCTTCCTATGTTTGCATTATCGTTTTTTATAAAAATAATTGTAAAAACCTGGTTTGACCTCTTTACTGCACTTGGATTTTGGACTGGTCTCTGTGGTGGTGGAAAACTGGTCCTGGTAAAACCTGTCACCTTGCTTCTTATGGCTCTGTGACTTGTGGATTTGTGGCTGGGCCAGATTTCTAAAGGGTTGGATTCATTCCCGCGTTTTCTTGTCATTGAAAAGGTAATCCCTTAAGTGGTTCTACCCTATGGTGTTTTATAGTTCGTTTCTTCCTTGAAAGATCTCTCCCTCAGACCGTGGAGTCTTAGGGGAGTTTTAATGTAATGAAATGTTAGTTTTGATATGGTTTAATCATTGACATACTTCAAACTTTAATGCACGCTAAGTGAAATACTTTAGACTATGAATCTAATCTTGTAATTTTGATTTTGGTTATTTAATTCCTATGAGGGTTTGTAATATATTTTGTAAATTTAAGGCCATGAGGCCACTGCCCTGATGTGTTTTGTTTTATTAAATAAATATAGGGTGTTTGACTTTCAAAATAATTATTGGATAATTATCTTGAGCCGTAAGGATGTTGTGTTGACAAAAAGGAATGTGGACTGTGTTGTGAGAGGGATTATGTTTGACTGTCATTCTTTTTTAACTGGTTGTGGTGAAGAAAGAAAAACTAACATGACTAGTTTCAACTTTTTATCCTCTTAGATGATTTATTAAATTTATGTTTCTACTTTGATTGCTTCTCCGATAAAATGGGAAACTTAAGGTCGTGAGGTCATTGCGATTTCGACATGTTTAAAAAGAATAAGGTTACTTTGTTAAGTTTTTGAGCTAGCATTAAAATGGTTGGATAAACCATGAAGCCTGATGATGTTGTGCATTTCATCACTATTGTTGTGGTTTAGATTAGATTTTTATTTTATTGGTTTTATATTTTCTTAAAACCCTTGTTGCAGGAGCAAAGGGCTTCCAGCTCTGAACAGTTATATAGAACTATATGGGGTTTGAACCCTTGACCTATCTTTTTTTGTACTGATTTATTCCTCTTGGTTATTTATATATTATAATAAGCGTTTGGATAAAATATATCTCTGTTACTACTTAGCTTGTGAAACAGGGATACACCTATCTTTATTGATGGTTTACTTAGTATAATTTTAGTTATGGTATCTCCTTTAAATAAAATAGTCTTTATACTTTACAATTTAAAAACTAGGAATAACATTTTAGATAATAAGTAATATTTATTTAATTATATATATATATATATATATATATACTTGATAATAAGTCTCTGTACAATTAAATTAGTTCATGTATAAGTTTTGTTTGATTCTTTAAACCCTAATTTAACTTATGTGTATAGCTAATCCTTTCGGTTGCAATGGAAGGTTTCTTTAAATTATAACTCTGATCCTAAAATTTGTTTAATGGACAGAGAGCTAGTACAGATTATAATAATAATATACTACCTAAGTGAACCTGTTTATAATAAGTAATAAGATATGTATATAAAGGGTTTCAAACTTGGGTTGGAACTTAGTAATTTAATTGTTTACTTAACCATACTTATAATAATCTAAGAATGTAAAAGAAATGAAACTTAAGAAAATTCAACTAATAACTCAAAAACTATTAAAAATATTATAGGCATACATCTACAACTTTTCCTTTAAACTTATGACAAGAAAAGTTGTAGCATTCTTTAGAAAATATTATACAGAAGTGAAAACTATCTAATTTATTCTACTTTAGTAATATTTACTAGTTTTAGAGAATCCATCAACATTCATAAAAATTTTAGATACAGATATAGAATAAATTCACAAATATTAAACAAAACATGTTAGAACCTGAATAACTATGGAAGGGAGAAAAACACTAAAATAAAATCATTCCTCCCAACCATCCCCTGAAAGAAGCCAAGATCACTTGCTTTAGGACCTCTGAGCCTATTCACTGAACCACTAACACGAAGAGGCTTTGTAACACTCCACATAGAAATATATGCAACTTAAAACCTCACAAGAAATCTTAACTCTCAACCATTTCACTTTAACTATCCCCTCATCCAATTCCTCTTGTGTGCCTAGCTTTTTAGTTTACAGCAATTCACAAGACTCTAATCACTTGGAATAGAATGTAATGAGCCTCCTGCTCAATTCGATGCTGTTAATAAGATTTACTATGTCTTTGGGTCAGTTTTGTAATTAAATGAGCCACTTTCTCACTTCCTCTTCTCACAAAACATGACCACAATTTTATGGATTTTTCCTCCTTCCATAGCTAGAAAGTGAAATGCTAGTGCTGCCACTTGTCATTCATAATTCTACAACTGTTCATTCCTCCTAGTGGGTCAGTGAACACTCTTCAACATTATTCTTTGGATAGGTGTCTCTTCATTTAATTATTTAAATAAATAAAATATTCAATTACAGTCATCATTGACCATCCTTGGTCATAAAAACTTTACCATAACTTTTAACATAATGTTTTCTGAAATAAATAAAAATATTTATTTTTCGGTTCTAGGTGGGTTACATCATAGACATGTACAAGTTCTTTGTAAAAAAATATACTTTCAGGGTTTTATCTTTAGAAAAAAAGCTGACAAAGATCTGGTTATTAGTTTTATCTAGAAACTAGGGTTCATATCTAAACTAAAAATTCTAACATAAAATTTCAAACTAGTTAAATATAATTTTGAGAGAAAATTAACCCTGGGATCTATCTAAGAATTTAAAGGATGTGATTCAATTTAACAAATGAAACAATCTTGAGACATATATTCAAACTGGAAAAATAAACTTGCACATCTTAAATCCATAACATAATAACTAGAAGCACATAATTAATATAATTGGTAATGGCTAAGAAACCTCATGCCTGCACTATTCATCTTGTGAATGGCTAAGAACCTTGCAAACTTAAACTCACAGAATTAATAAAACCCTAGTTACTTCTGACCTTAGATATGTTAACCAAATAACCTTGGAACTACCACGTTCCTCCCAACCATGACCCGGAACCGTTCCTAGTTCTAATCTGGATCACACGGAGCTAGCTGCAACATGCAAGTGATCTAGAGCTCCTAGGGGTGAGGTTGATCTTATTTGGAATAGCAGGCTCTGTATAAGAATGCTTTCTTTTGGAAATGCTCTCCAAAATTATTTTATGAAAATGATCAGATCCCCCAAGCCTTCTCTTGGCTTGGGTCTTTATAAACAATTTTTTAGGAAAGGGAAGTTGTTTTAAAACTTCAGTTACATCAAGAATCCATTTATTTTCTTGAAGTAATATTTGATTAATTTATGCGGATTTAATAATTATTTTGTTTAGCTTAAGAACTTTTACTAGTTCCTAATTTCAACTTTAGAATGGAATATTTATTTAATCATTTTAGTAAATAATAAATACATAGACTCTTTATTTATTATTTTAGTTATATATACCATTTTTCTTTTACTCATAATATATATACACTTCACATATTATCTTTAATTTTTATTTATGCAACATATAACATTGTCTCATTTATTTGATGCTTCCCTTGGCTTATACTTATTTCTTTTATCAAGGCCTTATGTAGGGTTGGTGAGCTAAGTTAGGAAGCTCTAGATCATCCTTGAAAGTTGGATTACCTCATGTATCGTGGTGGTTCTTCTAGTCCCTAATAAGAACTTGTAGATTTGAAATTTCATTTAATCAACTCAAAATAAATATGATAAATTTTGGTGCTATTCAGAGTCATACTCACTCAACACTCTTAATTTCAGTAACTCCTAGTGCGATTCAGAGCCCAAGCTCAACTATAAAAATTAGGAGTTACACTTAGTGCAATTCTAGATCCTCTTGCTCAACACTAATACTAGGATGTACTCGTATAATACACCTAGGAATACAATGGCTAAGGATCCGATGCTCCAAAGATTATGCTCAACATCAATTTCGAATTCTCTGGGGCTTATGCCCAACACTACCAATATTATAACTCATCTTCTCCAGAGCTAATTCTCAACACAACATCCTATAAATCATGTGCTCTAGAGCTTACACTCAATAAAAGATTTCATAACTCATGTGTTCTGGAGCTAGCACTCAACACAAAATCTCATCACTTATGTCCTTCAAAGTTTATGTTTAATACCCCTTGAATTAATATAAACAATGGTTAATGAAACAAAGAATAGAGGTCAAGTGGAAGTAGATATGTAGTATGAATGACAACGCTGGTTAGACAAATTAAGAGTGGAACTACAAAAGAGTGAAATGAATGGGAGAGTGCTTATAAATTCTTTAAAGAAACTATATCTACGAGAGTGTTTATAAATTCCTTATAATCAACAGCATGCTGAAATTATCTATGTATAGAAATATTCAAAACTGTTAGAAACAGTCGCAGAGGATTTCCGCAAAGAAATCGTTAAGATGTGCATTCAATTTAAAATCGATGGTTAGGAAGCATCCCACACAAGATCCGATGGTTGAGGATCATTTTCACAAAATATAGGAAGAAGGATAAAGTTCCACAAAGGATTAAGATTGGACGGCTTATATTAGTCCTGTACTAGATCCGACGGTTAAGGTTTAATTCCAACAATTAGGCAGAAAATTCAAAGTTCCGCAAAAGATCAAGATCGGACGACTGATATTGGTTCCGATAAAAGAGATCGCCGGTGCGGAATAAAAATGCAGAAAGGGAATTGTGGAAGTAATGATTAAATATTTTATGATCCCACATCCCACAATCCGGAAGATCAAAGGTCGAGAAAGACTCCGTAAAAGATTGACGGTGTGGAAGAAAAATTGTGGAAAGAAGCTTGTGGAAAGAGAATTACAGAAATAACGTTTAAATATTCTATGAACCTGCAATCCACATCCTATAATTTGGAGATAGACGGCCATGAAAAAATATGCAAAATATCGACGGTGAAGAAGAAAAATTGTGGAAATAAGCTTGCTAAAAGGAGCTTGTGGAAAGGATATTGTGAAAAGAAGCTTGTGGAAAGGAGCTTGCAGAAAGGAGTTTGCAAAAAGGAAAAATCAGGTAGTCAACATACCATAATATGGATATCAACGGTCAGGAAAATGCCCGACAAAGATCAACTATGTGGAATCGTTGATGAGGAAACTGTGGTTTGGAAATACAATTTCAAGGAGGAAATCTATGTGTTAGATCAACGGACTAGAGAGACTCAAAATTATATCAACGTCTTGGATTGATTTTGGAGAAGGATATTGCAGAAGCACCAGAAAATGTTAAGCTAAGCTATGAAAATGAATTTTGAGGTGCATCCATAAATGGTAAAGAAGAATGACCAATATGAAACTCACTGATGGAAGTTGAAGCCCGTATTTTGTGAGAGAAATGTTTATATATGATCATGTGATGAAGATAGCCCACAGAGAGCTCATGGAGGAGGAAAATAATCCCACCGGCGTGAGAAAAAGAGAAGCCCAAAGTTATGAAGATAAAGTATTCCCATTGGTTTTAGAAATCATGCGATCAGAAAAGAAGGGATCTTGCAGATCATAAGTGATCAATAATTTTTCAATTAATTATTTAATTAAAAATCGTTAATCACAGATTGTTGAAAAGGTGTGACTATCATATTTGAAAGGGCATGATTGTGAAAGGTTATGTTTCTAGAATAAAGATATGCGTCCATAGGAAACATGAAGATACTTATACATAGAAGTATGAGTGAGAGAAAGTGTCTCTGTGTCCACATCAGAAAATAAGAAACAGAGACCAGTGGGTGTGATAGAGAATTGAGGGAAAAGAAATCTAGCATATTACATCAAACATATTAGGGTGGCAAGGTGGAGCTAGGGAAGGAAACATTCCTGCACGGGGTTGTTTCCTCCTTCAAGCAGAAGCTGGTAATTAGGGTGTAGGAGCATCCTATCAGTCACAGCTAACAAAACAGGGTGTTGTAGCATCCTTTAAGTAGTAGCCGATAAACTAGGGGGTCGTAGCCTCCTTCTAGCAGTAGCTGGTAAATAGGGTGTCGTAGCATCCTTTCAGTAGTAGCTAATAAACCAAGGGTTCATAGCCTCCTTCAAGTAGTTATTGGTAAATATGGTGTAATATCATCCTTGTCTGTAGCAACAACAAAAACTATTTGTAAATAACAATTGTGCAGTAATAGAACATAACGGTGGTTTACCCGATTGGGATTCCATGTTAAATTTGTGTTGTGTGTATTCTTGTCATTATTTGTTTTTAATGATAGATTTGTAAAATTGTTTAAATAGTAAAAATATAATAGTACTGATTCACCCCCCCCCCCCACCACTCTCGGTATTGACCAATAAACCAACAATTAATAACTCGTTTTGAGCATAAGATGGTAGAACTGGTTGTTGTGGATATAGTTTCGTATATGATACTTGAAGAATTTAGAACTCATGATTCTGTGTATAATGAATTGAATCCTCTCTTCCTTTTTAAAATGTATTGTGTATTCCTACTTTTAACTGTGAATTGTCTGTTCGTATTGTTTCCGCTCAACGTAATTATGATTATTGAATGGGGACTAAATCTATCATGTTGTTATAGCCTAGATGTGTATTATGCATATGTCGCAGATGAAAATTCTTTTATTTTACATAGAGGAAACATTAAAAAAAAATCTAAATTGCCTAATCAACTTAGCGCAGTTAGGTCTTGACTGTTAAAATTATGAACAAAGACGAAAAAATCAAAGAAGGGTTATGCATCAAGTTAATATTCAAATCGATTTAGCTGACAATAAATCAAAAAACCCAAATTAAACCAGAAACCCTTGAATCTGCAAAGTTAAAAAGTTGATCCACAAATTTAGAAGATTAATTGTCTAGATCTAATCTGCATCTAGATCGGCAGTTCACAGAAGTTGGAGAATATGGAATTGCAAAAGTTTAGTTTCAAAAATTTGCAAGGAAACCTACTTTCTGCAATCCGCATGGTTAGACATTGATCCACAAGAATAGTAGATCAATGGTCGAGATTGCATCTGTAAATAAGATCAATGGATGATAATAGTCATGGGGGTTTCCTTGTAGAATCCGCAAAGAACTAGATCAATGGTCGGGACTTAAGATGCAATAAATCAACGACGCAGAAAGTATAAAAAAAATATTAAGTTAACATAATTTGGAGTTTTCGCGCCCCGCAATCCGCATTTGGGGACTATAGAAGTCAAAAGGCGGAAAGTAAAAGATTAAGTTCACAAATTTTTGAGTTTCTGCGACCCGCAACCTGAAATCCACATTTGCAAAATGTGGAAGGAGAAAAGTAAAATATTAAGTTCATGGATTTTGGAGTTTTTGTGACCCACAATCCACATTTGCAGAATGCAGAATGCGGAAGGTGGGAAGTAAAAGATTAAGTAGACAGAAATTGGAGTTTTTGCAACCCGCAATCCCTGTTTGCGGAATTCATAATGCAAAATGAGGAAAGGCAAGGATTATTTTAATGGAAATCAGAGTTTCTGCAGCCTGCAATCCTCATCAAGTCAAGATCGATGGTCAGGGTTGATTTCACAAGGAATCAATGTTGCAAAATATAAACATTTTTTTAACATAATTTTGGATTTCATATTCCACATTTTGGAATGCGAAATGTGAAATGCAGAACGTGGAATGAGGAATCGAAACTGTGGAATGGTTCTTGTAGAAGAACACTAACTTGGATTTTGAGTTTTCTTTGTAAATTCCTGAAAATAGTTAGGTATTTTATTAATATGTCTCAAGATATATGGTTATAGAATGTTTTTATGTTTGAAATTTGAGGCATGTTACTTATGGTATCAGAGCATGGTTTTAGCACTAGGCCTGAATAAGATCAACACACTATTGCTTTATAAAACAACAAACTAACTCATGTTTATTTTGTCTTGAAAATTCTCTTATACACAACAAAGAGAAGTACAAATATATTTTGCAGGAAATATAGCAGATGTAGGAATGTCTACAGAAGAGGAACGTCGCAAGGGCCAACCTTTAAATAATGAAGAGGGTAATCTAAGGGATGCTCGTATGGTAAGTGATTCATGAAGGGTTGTCTCTGTTGGAAATTACATGATTATTATAGGATTGAAATAGATTAAGGTATTTAAGGATTAATGAGAAGGTATGCATGAGGATCGTTGTATGAATCATTTTAGTTGATTATTAGTAACTTCTTGAATATGTTCTGAGAGGAAATATGCTCTGAAATAAAAGATGAAAAGTGATATGTTGTATGGCCCTTTTGGATTCTCAGTTAGGTGGCAATTGTTGCATGTAACTTAGCTTTACATGTTGCAGTAAAAGAAAAGTATTTTAGGTGATCTATGAAAATAACTTCCCTTGTGATCTCCACTAGAAAGGTATCTAGTGGCAATATTGAAGGGGTACTAGTAATAACTTAGGGGTATTTCTTATATCATTGTTGAAAAGTAAGTACTAATCATGTAACTGATTAAGCATGGCTCAGGTAGATTTATTAAAAATGAACTTCATGTATATTTATCTAATACCTTATTGAAAAGAAATTGGTGGGAACGATGGGGAATGGGAACGTATTATTTCTAATCCCTCCACCACTATATTAAGTGATCCAGGAGCCACATGAGTTGTAGCACCCCAAGTATGAGGGAGCTCTGCCAACTCACCAAGGTAAATCATACGAAACACTGGTTAGATCAACCAGCCACTAGAGCTAAATGGAAGGTAACTGATCTTGTTTGATGAATGAGAAGAGGAAATACCAAACCATAAGGCATAATTTGAATGTTTTACCTCTAATTATCTTGTTTTTTGGTATCTTTATTTAGTACTAAGAGTACTGTTAACACTTAGTGTGTTTTTCATGGACATCCAAGAGAAACCAGAAAGGCGCTTGCAAGAAAAATACTTGTAAAAGGTATATGCATTGTAAGTAAATTTGTTCAAGTGAAGTAATAATTTTACTTATCATTGAATAGTACAAATAGGAATAATATAACCTTTGTGAATCATGAAATATAATCATGTTATATTTTGATTCATGTATATGATTTTGATATTAACCTTGGTAGACATGCAGATGTATGTGTATATGATAATTGGCATGGATTGGTTGAAAAAGTATATAGTAGGGTTAAATTATGTTAGAAATGTTGACCCTGTACCCAACAGATGGAGCCCTCTATCAATAAACCATTCCAAATCTCCATACCTTCAAGGGTCTATTATTGGTTTATTGGTCAATACTGAGAGGGGGGTGGTGAATCAGTATTTTTATCTTTTTACTAATTTAACCATTTTTTAAATATATCATTAAAAACACATAACAACAAGACTACAAAGAACACAATTTTAGTGTGGAAGCCCAATAGGGTAAACCACCAATACGTCCTATTACTGCAAAATTGTTTCTTACAAATAGTTTTTCCTGCTGCTACATACAAGGATGTTATTACACCCTATTTACCAACAACTTCTGGAAGGAGCATACGACCCCCTAGTTTATCAGCTACTACTGAAAGGATGCTATGATACCCTATTTACCAGCAACCACTAGAAGGAGGCTACAACCCCCTGGTTTATCAGCTGCTACTGAAAGGATGTTACAACACGCTATTTACCAGCTATCACTGGGAGGAGACTACAACCCCCTGTTTTATCAGTTGCTACCGAAAGTATGCTACGACACCCTGTTTTGTAAACTATGAATGACAGGATGCTCCTACACCCTATTTACCAGCTTCTGCTGGAAGGAGGAAACAATCCCTTGCAAGCATGTTTCCTGCCCTAGCGTATCCCTGCCACCCTAATATGTTTTCTATAATATGCTAGATTTATTTTCCCTCAATTCTCTATCACACCCATTGGTCTCTATTTATTATTTTCTAATGTGGACATAGAGACACTTATCTCATTCATACCTCTATGTATAAGTACGTTCATGTTTCCTATGGACACAATATCTCTTTATTCTGAAAGCATACCCTTTCACAATTATTCCCTTTCAAATCTGATAGTCAAACCTTTTCAACAATCTGTGATTAACAATTTTTAATCAAATAATTAATTAATAACTTCTTGATCACTTATGATCTATGATATCCCTTCTTCTCTGATCACAGGATTCGTCAAACCAATGCCTATGGACTTCCTCTCCTCCATCAGCGGGAATACTCTATCTTCAAACCTTCAAGCTCTCTTTTTCTCATGTCTGTGGCCTTCTTTTCCTCCTATGCAAGCTCTCTATAGGCTATCTTCATCATAGTCTCATTTGTACACGTTTTTCTCACAAAACATGGGCTTCACCTTCCAACTATGAGTTTCATGTTGGACATTCTTCTTTACCATTTATGGACACACCTCATAATTCATTTCCACAGCTCAACTTACCATTTTTTGGTGCTTCCACAATCTCCTTCTCCATAATCAATCTAGGTCATTGATCTAATTTTGAGACTCTCCAGTCTGTCAATCTAACACATAGATTTCCTCTTGAAATTATATTTCCACACCACAATTTCCTCATCAATGATTCCCCACCGTTGATGTTTGTTGGGAATTTTCCTGACCATTTATCTCCAGATTGCGAGATGCTGGATGTCTAGTGTCTTCTTTTTCCTTTCTGCAAACTCCTTTACGTAATCTCGTTTCTACAAGATTATTTCCGCAAGATCCTTTCCACAAGCTTATTTCCACAATTTTCTTTCTGCACTGTCGATCTTTTGCAGGGTCTTTCCCGACCTTCGATCTTCCGTATTTCAGGTTGCGGATTGTGGGTGCATAGAATCTTTAAATGTTATTTCCACAATTCCCTTTCCGCATTTTTTCTTCCGCACCTTCGATATCTTGCGGAGTCTTTCATGACCTTCGATATTCTGGATTGTAGGTTGCGAGTTCATAGAATATTTAAACATTATTTCCATAATTCCCTTTCCCCATTTTTTTTCTTTTACACCATCAATCTCTTTTAGCGCAACTAATCTCATCCGTCCGACCTTGATATTTGTGGAACTAATTTCCTTAATCGTCGGATCTAGTGCGGGATTAATATAAGTTGTTCGATATTAATCCTTCGCAGAACTTTATCTTTCTGCCTATTTTTTGTGGGATGCTTCCTAACCATTGATTTTAAATCAAATCTAGATCTTGCCACGACTTTGCAGATCTGCACAATTTCTTTGTGAAAATCCTCTATGGTTGTTTCTAACAGTTTTGAATATTTATATACACAGAGAATTTCATCATGCTGTTGATTATAAGTAATTTATAAACACTCTCGTAGATATAGTTTCTCTATTCTTCAAGACTCTATCTCTCGTTCATTTCAATCTTCTGCAGTTCCACTCTTCATTTGTCTAACCAACTTTGTCATTCATACTGCATCTGTACTTCCACTCAACCTATGTTCTTTGTTTCATTAACCATTGTTTACATCATACTATCAACACTATCTTGGAAGTATTTAGATCATTCATTCATGTTGTCTTATCATCCATTTCCATCTCATCCATTTCATTTGTGATAAATGAAATTTTATGACATCATCATTAGGACACCATCATATTCAATGTCATCATATGTTTCATGCCACATCCTCAACTATGCCATGCCATTCCATCACTACCTTAGTCTTTAACTGAGTGACATCATCATTAGGACACCATCATATCCACTGGTTATTCCTTTGTCATTCATGAACACCTTTGAAATCAATGACAACTATATACTCAACAATATCCCCCTTTGGCATTGATGGAAACCTCTAAACATTCTCACCCTTTCACAACAATGACAAAGGATAACCTGTTATGCCAATGTTGTACTTATTTGATGTAGGATTTCATGTCTTTCTACTTTTTTACGACTCCCCCTATCATCATATATCCCCTTTGTTAAATGAAATGTGTTATTTAATCAATGTATTATCATTTATCTTAACAATTCCTTTCTTGCAACAGGTTCATGGATTATAGCTTAACTGATAGATCCATGGACACCCCCTATAACTATAATTCCTCTCTTTTGTCCACATTTTTGTGATAGAGTTTACGCTCAACATTTTTTTCACACTCTTCCATTTTCTGTCTAGGATACATGTTTTTTTTTAAAACTATGTTCATGCTAGCATATCTAATGGTCTATTTTTCCTATAAGTTAACTAGCTTCCACTTCTACCAGAATTCCTTAATCCTGTGCATTTAGATCTTCATATAAAAACCTAGCATATACTGCTGGATTCTTTTGGATTTTAGATCTATATTATCAACTATCCAGAGACCCATAACTTCATATCCTCAACACAAAGATTACTTTAGTTTATTACATAGTTTCTCTGGTCTCACTATCTCAGACACAAAGACTCATAACCTCAACCTTTTCCTTTGTCAATGTTGACCTCATCCTACTACCTTATTAATAGACTGATTTTTTTTTATTTTTTAGACTTGATTTTTCTTCTACTATCAACAATTTTTATGTATCATGAATTCAAATACTAAGTGAACATAATCATCTTTATCTTCTATTTGATTGCAAACATCATTGTCTTCATGACTCTCACATTTTTATGTTCTCACGTTACTTCATACTTTCTCTGATGTCATCCATACACCAACCTTGATCACCCATCATCTTTGAAGAATGTAGCTTTCAATATACTTCAACATTAGATACCAATTGAATTTTTTCTTAGATACCAATTAGAATTTTCTGAATTTAACTCCCCCTGAGTATAAGATCCCTTCTAATGTTATTTTCAGCTCTTTTCTTTAAATCATGAGAGACCCATTTTTTAGAAAAGGATCCCACAATCATCACTACATCCTCCTTCATCACCTTCATCTTTATCGGTGTATTCTTTTATATCTCCATCTTGGTTTTCCTCATAAAGGATTTTATCCTTATTTATGCCTCTATCATGCTCATCGTTATCTTTGGAGACCTCACTGATGTTTGAAATATTTATTTCTTCTACATCTTTGGAGTCTTCCTTTCTTCTCCAAATATTTCATTTGATGTTCTGAGATTTGTTTGCAACCGTATCTCTTGTATGAGTCTTTAGTTTACAATGTCTTGCCATATGTCCATGGTTGTTGCACTTATAACATTCTATGTCATATTTTTGTAGTGTAAAAAGATTCTTATTTCCCTTCGATCTATTACTTGATGACTTCTTCTTGTATTCAGAAACCTTTCTTTCAGTTCTGTAATTTAAGGCTTTATGACCAAAATTATTACAAGAATAGTAGTGACCTAAAAATATCTGTAGATATCTATTTGGTCTCTTGGGTGCTATCTTATTTCTATTTTTATCTTGAGAAATTAAGCCTGCTTTCTTGCTTCCTTCCTTTTTTGATGGATTCTTTAGTACTTCAACATAGATTTTCTTACTTCCTTCTTGATTGGTGACTGGGAAACTCTTTGGCTTCTTTTGTTTAATGAATCCTAAACCAGATCTGTCACTGGATGATCTTTGGCTATTCAAAATGTCATCTGGAATCCTTGAGTTGTTCTCAAACTTTGATTTAATGGATTTTTCATCAACTCCTCTAATTTTATTAATTTCTTTCTCATGTTTTTCATAATCTTGAATTCCCTTCCTGAGCAAAAAATACTAGGTATTCCTCACTCTTCTTGGCCTCTTGAAGTTGGTTTCTCAAATCAGTAATAATTTTATTTGTCTCTTCTTGGTATTTAGACAGTTTCTCTTTCAAAAATTTGCTTCTTTCCCTACATCTTTCAATTTCATCTACAGAATCCATGTATTCAGCTTCTATGTCCACTTTTGATTCCTCATCTGAATTTGGTATTCCTATAAATAGGATTTGTTCATCTTCACTCATCTCCTCATCTTCACTTTATTCCTTGGAATAGAATCTCTTATTTTTAAATTACTTCTTACCCTTATGACAGCAAGATTCTTCATGGTCACTCTCCTCTTATTTTGGGTAGCAAAACTTATGGGTAAAATGTCCAATCTTTCCACAGTTAAAACATTTCAAATTTAGCTTACCTTTGTATTTCCCAGTTCCTTTCTTAAGTTTACTTACAAAGAGGGCTTCCTCATCATCTAGATTCTCTTATTGATTTTTGGAAGAGACTTTAAATGTTGCTTCTTTCTTTGAGGCTTCATTTAGTCTAGTTCTCATCTCATATGCAGTGAGAATTCTATGCAACTCATCTACTATCATTGTTTTAAGTTTATCTCATTCCTCTAGGGTGGAAACCTTTGAGTCATATCTCATTGAAAATGTTCTTAGTATATTTCTTACGACTTCTTTTTCTTTCAATTTTCCTCCAAGACCTCTAATAGCATTAACCACCTCATCTACACGAAGAAGGTACTCCCCAATATTCTCTTCTTCTCTCATTTTGAGGCTTTCAAATTGACTTTTATATGTCTGCAATTTGGATTCTTTGACCTTAGATGCTCCTTCATATATAATATTCAACTTATCCCAGGCTTGTTTGGTAGAAGTTCATTGCATAACCTTAGTAAACATAGTGTTTGTTAATCCACTCAAGATTGCATTTGTGGCTTTGGAATTACTTTCATATTCACCTAGTTCAACTATGTCTGTAGGGTATTGGTTTCCTATGTTAAGATCCTTTTTTGTTGCTACCCAAACCTTCCATCCCAGGGACATCAGATGACACCTCATTCTTACACTCCAGTAATCATAATTTTCTCCTGTAAATAGTGGAGGTTTGTTAGTGGAAAATCCTTCTTGTTGATCCATAGTGGTTTTAATGGGATATTCCTTCCAGTGGTTAAACTATAGTGAAGGGACCCTCTTTGATACGAATTGTTAGTTTATTGGTCAATACTGAGAGGGGGGGTGAATTAGTATTTTTATCTTTTTACTAATTTAACCACTTTTTAAATTTATCATTAAAAACACATAACAACAAGACTACACAGAATGAAATTTTAAGGTGGAACCCCAATAGGGTAAACCACCAATACATCCTATTACTGCAAAATTGTTATTTACAAATAGTTGTGCATGTTGCTACATACAAGGATGGTATTACACCTTATTTATGAGCAACTAATGGAAGGAGGCTATGACCCCCTCATTTATCAACTAATACTGAAAGGATTCTATGACACCTATTTACCAGCAGCCACTGGAAGGAGGCTACAACCCCCTTGTTTTATCAGTTGCTACTGAAAGGATGCTACAACACCCTATTTACCAGCTACCACTGGAAGGAGGCTATGACCCCCTGTTTAATTATTTGGTACTAAAAGGATTCTACAACACCCTATTTTGTTAGCTATGAATGACATGATGCTCCTACACCCTATTTATCAACTTCTGCTAGAACAAGGCAACAACCCCCTGTAGGCTTGTTTCCTGCCCTAGCGCCTCCCTACCACCCTAATATGTTTTCTTTAATATGCTAGATTTATTTTCCCTCAATTCTTTGTCACACCCACTGGTCTTTGTTTCTTATTTTTTGATGTGGAAACAGAGAGTCTCTCACTCATACCTTTGTGTATAAGTAACTTCATGTTTCCTACTGATGCATCACTTCATACTGGAAACATGCCCTTTCATAATTATGGCCTTTCAAATCTAATAGTCACACTTTTTCAATAATCTGTGATTAATGGTTTTTAATCAAATAATTAATTAATAAATTCTTGATCACTTCTAATCTATGAGCTCCCTTCTCTGATCGTAGGATTCATCAAACCAATTCCTGTGGACTTCCTCTCCTCCATCAGTGAGAATAATATATCTTCAGACCTTCGGGCTTCTCTTTTTCTCATGCCTGTGGTTCCTCCTCTGTGATCTCTCTGTGGGATATCTTCATCGCAGGATCATATGTACATGTTTCTCTCACAAAACTTGGGCTTCACCTTCCATCTATGAGTTTCATGTTGGACATTATTCTTTACCATTTCTGGATGCACCTCAGAATTCATTTCTACAGCTCAGTTTAACGTTTTTTAGTGCTTCCACAATCTCCTTCTCCAGAATCAATCTAGGCCATTGATATAATTTTGAGACTCTCTGGTTGGTCGATCTAACGCATATATTTCCTCCTCGAAAATCGTATTTCTGCACCATGATTTCCTCATCAATGATTCCCCATCATTGATCTTCATCTAGCATTTTCCTGATCGTTGATCTCCATATTAAGGGATGTGGGATGTCAACTATCCACTTTTTCCTTTCTGCAAACTCCTTTTCGCAAGATTCTTTCCACAAGCTCCTTTCTGTAAGCTCCTTTCCGCAATCTTCTTTCCATAATTTTATTTCCACATCGTCGCTCTTTTGCGGACTCTTTTTCGACCTTGGATATTCCGGATTTTGGATTACAGATTGTGGGTTCATAGAATGTTTAAATGTTATTTCCTCAATTCGCTTTCCACATATTTTCTTCTGCATCATTGATCTCTTGCGGAGTCTTTCCTGACCTTCAATCTTCTATATTGTGGGTTGTGGGTTGTGGGTTCATAGAATCTTTAAACATTATTTTCACAATTCCCTTTTTGCATTTTTTCTTCCTCACCGTCAATCTCTTTTAGTGCAAATAATCTCAGCCATCTACTCTTGATCTTTCCGGAACTAATCCTTAATCATCAGATCTAGTGCTGGATTAATATAAGCCATCTAATCTTAATCCTTCATGGAACTCTATCCTTCTGCCTATCTTTTGTGAGATGCTTCCTAACCGTCGGATCTTGTGTGGGATGCTTCCTAACCATTGATTTTAAATCGAGTGCGAATCTCACCTTGACTTTGAGGATATGCATGATTTCTTTGCGAAAATCCTCTGCAAAAGTTTCTAATAGTTTTGAAGATTTGTATACAGAGATAATTTCATCATGCTGCTAATTATAAGGAATTTATAAACACTCTCGCAGATATAGTTTCTTTGTTCTTCAATACTCTATCCTGCGTTCATTTCACTGTTTTGCAGTTTCGATTTTCATTTTTCTAACCATCTTTGTCATTCATATTGCATCTCTACTTCCACCCGACCTCTGTTCGGTGTTTCAATAACCATTGTTTACATCATACTGTCGACACTGTCTTGGAAGTCCTCATATCAGTCATTCATGTTGTCTTATCATCCATGTCCATCTCATCCATTTCATTTGTTATAAATGAACTTTTTGACATCATCATTAGGACATCATCATATTCCATGTCATCACATGTGTCATGCCACATCCTCAACTATGCCATTCCATGCCATCACTACCTTAGTCTTTCACTAATTGACATCATCATTAGTACACCATCATATCCACTGGTTATTCCTTTGTCATTCGTTAACACCTTTGACATCAATGACAACTATATACTCAACATCTATAAGGAGATCTTCAAGGTAGTCATGCATGGGAAAATAGATTTTCCTAACTCTAGAATGGAGGTCAGGATCGAACAAAGGAAAACTTGGAAAATATCAGTTGATCAATTCTCTAATCAATCAACAGAGGGAGAGTGTGAATGAAATTGATCATTCCTCTAATAAATTCAACTATGAATCACCTAAGTTAAAGATCTATAACTCAGACAGATCTACAGCCGAGGATATATTCCACAAATGAGAGTTAGAAGTAATATAAAACTCTGGAATGGTTGAAGTCAACTTAACCTACGTGGGTAGATCTATGGCTAATATTTGGCGAACGGGATGATCCAATGGTTGGTGGGAATCTCATTGAAGTAAAGTGCTTGGAGATTGAATTGTGGAAGGTGGACCCAGAATTTCATAGTTCGTTTTGACTAGAGATAAATCCAACGGCCCTGGAAAATTCCGCTAGAAGGAATACCACGAAAGATAAAAGGTGAGTCGAGCTACAGAATTGGAAAGTAACCGACACAAAGGAGGTCAAGATCAATGGATGAGGTTGATCGTTGAAGAATATCTACAGCTGTTAGTGATTCCACTGGTTAAAATTGTGCGGTCTTCACAAAATTGAATGGATGCGGAATTTTAATGTAATATGATCTATAGTAATTGAATTCCACCATTGATATGGGTGGATCAAGATCCAACGACCCTTAACGATTTTGCTTATTCAACTAGTGAGCTAGTTAATAGTGTAGTTTGGACGCGTATTTTTTATGAAAAAAACTCGCCTCCAATTTGAAGTATGCTCTTCATGAAGATGTAGAGGAATTACTAGCCGGGTTGGTTAGATTTAGAGGTTCTTCCAATTATAGAACTTGACTTGTTAGATTTTTATCATTTAATCAATATGATCTAGGGTCTTATATGAGAGAATAGCATTCACAACAATAATCACAAGAGACAAGAGACACAAAGAATTTTTCTCGGGGAAACCCTAAAGGAGAAAACCCCACAACTTCCTCAAAGATAGAATGAACACCAAAATCAAAAGTAAAACCCAAATATATAAAGATGATCTCCGATAGTTGTTATTTCTCTCCCGTGTGCGAGCTACTCCTCTCTCACTCATGCACTACTATCGAGTGATTGTCTGTTTCAAATACAAAGTCTCTCTCTCTATTTATACTAGTTTTCCACTTGACAATTACTCTACAAGGACGAGATCACTAGGGGAGTCTAATAACCCTAATACCCCTCAACTATGGGGACTATTTCCCCAACTTATAATAGAGATTTAAATTCAATGACTTTACATGACTTTATTATATTAATGAATCTCCCAATCGGAGGAATAAACATCTCCGTCAGGGTACAATGAAATACAATGAATGAATACATTCTAAAGTTACAAATACATCAACACTCTCTGTCTTAACTAGGAAGGTATTCTATTGACACAATTCATCGGCATAAGTCTTCATCACTCAATCATCATCAAAGCTGGATCATCAAAGCCGGGTCATCATCAATATCACTTATGTGCTATCTCGAGCAACGTTGATATCGCTCAAATATACTTGTCATAGGAATTTCTAGAGATCCGTCCCTTTTTCATGTTGGATATAGGCCTAGCCTCCATGTAGGTCTTCATCAATAGAGCCAATCCTTTTTCATGTTGGATGTAGTACCTTGCCTCTGCAAGGATTTCCACTACAGAGCCAACCCTTTTTCATGTTGGATGCATTACCTTTCCTCTGTAAGGATTTCCACTACAGAGCCAACCCTTTTTCATGTTGGGTGTAGTACCTTACCTCTACAAGTATTTCCACTACACATCCAACCTTTTTCATGTTGGGTGTAGTACCTTGCCTCTACGAGGATTTCCACTACAAAGACACCCATTTTTCATGTTGGGTGCAGTACCTTTCCTCTGCAAGTATTTCCAATACAGAGCCATCCCTTTTTCATGTTGGGTGCAGTACCTTGCCTCTACAAGGATTTCCACTTCAGATCATCTCAGAGAACAATCAAGATACACATAACACAACATTCACATTCATCGGCATGGTAGGACACTCCTACTACCATTTGAGAAAGACTTCAACACTTACATCCACAGGCATGGTAGGACACACCTACTACCATCCGAGAAGGGATCATGTATATCACTTTCCCTTGGAGAGAACCTCGATCTGAAGAACACCAAGCTTCTCTCTGAAGTACTCAAACTTCTATTTGGCCAATGGCTTCATCAACACATCATCTATATTCTCGTCCGTCACAACATAACAGAGCTTCACTGCTTCTCTATGCATCATACAAAAATGCAAGTCAGATCAATCAAATCAAATAGTATTTTTAAAAAGAAACATACTACCTCCCAAATATATAAGCAAGTACCAACATATTTTCCTCGGTTGTACTCACCACCATGTAGGACTCATCCTTCCAAACCAGTAGCCCATACTGGATCTCAAACTGAAGAATCATCCCAAGGTGCTCTTCTTCTCAGTGGCACTACCAATATGAATCAACATAACCATGCAAGCTAGTCTTTTGATTAGTATCATACTCAACTGTACCCTTTAGGTACCTCACCGCATGCTTTGCAACTGGGTGAGCATGTCTCGGATCCATCAGGAACTGGCTCAGGTAATATAGCA
Source organism: Pseudotsuga menziesii (assembly GCA_001517045.1). Classification (NCBI taxonomy): domain Eukaryota; kingdom Viridiplantae; phylum Streptophyta; class Pinopsida; order Pinales; family Pinaceae; genus Pseudotsuga; species Pseudotsuga menziesii. Next base: position 380,391 of record LPNX010351134.1, read on the forward strand.
AAGCATATGTCTGGTCTCATATTCATCAAGAACATCAATGAAAAAATCCTCTAATGATACATCATGGCATCAACCGTCTCTAATGAAGAATTAGTCAATAGCTTCAGTGTCATAACCCCAAAATTTCATAAAAATTTGAAATTTTTAAAGTAACATAAAATGTCTGAAATCGCAGTTTAGTATGTTAGATTTTTAACATTAATCTAGTATAACATTAGGATCTTTAACTGAGAGAACAACAAGCACAACAATCACAAGAGACAATGAACGCATTTTTTTTCCTCGAGGAAACCATAGATGGAGAAAACCCTGCAACTTCCTCAGAGATAGAATCAACACCAAAAGTAAAACCCCAAAACAGTAAGATGATCTCCCGACAGCAGTAACCTTATTTCTATATAGCCCCAGTGTCTTCTCCTTCCTCAACTATGCGCTACACTTGAGTGTGTATGAGTTGTGTACTAAATAGAGAGGCTAGCTCTCTATTTATAGTAATCTCGACATGACTAAAACCCTACTAGGACCGACCTCTCTAGGAGAGTCTAATAACCTCAGTGCCCCGGAACTGCGGGTAATTTAACCCTTAGACAATAAGAGGGTTACCCACAATGACTTAACATGACTTGTTTACATTATAGATCTTCCCGATCAGAACATCGAGGCATGACATGACACAAGTACATTACAAATACATCCCGTAATAAACATCAAGTTACAATACATAAGAAATACAAGTGAATACATTCCAAAGTTACATATACATCAACACTCCCTCTTAAATAGGAAGGTATTATCTCGACACAATTTTCAGCACAAGTCTTCTTCTCTGTATCATCTGGGTCATCGTCAAGTTCTCGTTATCTTCATATGGATCTAGATCATCACTAGATCTGGATCATCATCACTGGATCATACTCAATCTAGATCATCATTGGATCATCATCACTAGATCTGGATCATCATCACTAGATCTAGATCATCACTCGATCTGGATCACCATCACTCAATCTGGATCACCACTGGGTCATCATCACTGGATCTAGATCATAGCTTGATCTAGATCATCACTGCTGGATCTGAATCATCACTCGATCTGGATCATCTCGGAGACATCATAACTGGATCTGGATCATCACTAGGTCATCATCATATGTGCTATCTCATGATTCTTCTCATCACGAGAAGTTCTACAGAGCCAACCCTTTTTCATGCTATGTGTAGGACTACCTCCTCATAGTTCTTTGGTAGCCCTTACATATGACCTACTCGTCAGAATGGCCAGCACTCACATCTAACCTTGACTCGTCAGAAAGGCACACCACTTACATCTAACCTTAAATCGTTAGAAAGGCGCTCAGTCCTATACTGAGGGTTCCTGGTAACTGACCAGGTGCCTCCATTCAGAGAATGGCAGTAGCCCTTACATCTGACCTACTCATCAGAATGACCAGCACTCACATCTGAACTCCTCGTTAGAAAGGAAGTAGCCCTTATATCTGATCATGTAGGACCTCATCCTATAGTCACATCAGAATGGCTGGCACTCACATCTGACCTACTCATCAGAAAGGCGGTAGCCCTTACATCTATGTAGGATCTCATCCTACATTAGAATGGTCAGCACTCACATTTGACCTCCTCGTCAAAAAGGCAATAGCCCTTACATCTGTGTAGGAACTAATCCTACATCAGAATGGACATGCGCTCACATCTGATCATGTAAGACTACATATTACAATCATCTTAGAAAGGCCCTCAGTCTAAGACCCAGTATTCTTGGTAAGTCACCAGGAAGCTCTATTCCAAGAATGGCAATAGCCCTTATATCTGATCATGTAGGAACCAATCCTACAGTCATATCAGAATGGCTCAGCACTCATATCTGACATGGAAGGAACCAATCCTCTCACCATGACAGAATGGCTCTTCCCTTGCATCTGACCTGCTCGTCAGAATGGCTTTTGAACTCGTCACTTCCCAACCTTGATCTGGAGAACACCAAGCTTCTCCCTAATGTACTCAAACTTCACTTTGGCCAATGGCTTCATTAACACATCAGCTATCTGATCGTTCGTCACAATATACTGGAGCTTTGTTTCTCCCCTCTACACCATATCCCTGATATAGTGATACTTGATCTCGATATGCTTTGACTTTTCATGGAACACTGGGTTCTATGACAACTTCACACAACTCTGGTGGTCACAGTGTATACAAGTAGCATCCAGCTGGAGATCAAATAAATTAGACAGTAGCTTCCTGAGCCATACTACTTCACAACTAGTTGAACAAGCTGCGACATACTCTGCTTCAGCTGTAGTCAGTGCCACAAAGTATTGCTTCCTGCTAAACCAAGAGATCACACTTGATGAGATACTAAAGCAACATCCTGAAGTGCTCTTCCTATTAATGGCACTTCCTGCCCAATATGAATCAACATAACCCTCCAGGTTAATCTCTTGATTCATATTGTACTTTATCACATAATCAACCATACCTATCAGGTATCTCAGAATATGCTTTGCAGCAATCAAGTGAACATGTCTCAAATCTATCAAGAACTGGTTTAAGGTGTTCACAGCAAAGAAAATATCTGTTCTAGTGTTCATCAAGTACATCAAGGACCCAATCATCTGACAATACATCGTAGCATCAACTGAATCTGATGAAGCATCACTCAATAGCTTCAGGTTTGATGCCATAGGTGTGGCCATAGCCTTGCAGTCTATCATCCCAAACCTTTTCAGGATCTCTACTGCATACTTCCCTTGTCCAAGGGAGATTCCATCTACACTTTGCCACACCTCTATACCTAGAAAATAATGCATCATACCCAAGTCCTTCATTTTGAACTCGTCAGCAAGATTTCTCTTTGTATCAGCAATCAACCCTTCCATACCTGTCAAAAACAGATCATCTACATATAGTAGGAGCATCACTGGGTTTCCATCTTCAACCTTGTAGTAAAGGTTGGAATCTGCTTTACTCTTGGTAAAGCCCAAACTGGATAGAAAGCTATCAATTCTTCTGTACCAAGTCCTGGGTGCTTGTTTCAAACCGTACAGGGCTTTCTTCAATCTGCATGCATGAGACTCTCTGTCATGTGTCTCAAAACCAAGTGGTTTTTCTACATACACTTCCTCTTCCACTACACCATTCAAGAAAGCAATCTTGAAATCCATTTGGTGTATCTTCCATTTCATCACTGCAGCTAGGGAAAGTACTGATCTAATGGAAGCGTATCTGGCTACAGGTGCAAAGGTTTCTTCATAATCTATTCCTTCTTTCTGTGAGAAACCCTGAGCAACAAATCTTGCTTTATATTTCTCTATGCTACCAAGGATAATTTTAGGGGCGAATTTTAGCCCAGTGGGCTATTTTTCCATGTTTTTCTCCCAAAAAAGATTCGCTATTTTGCAATTTTTGAAGCCCTTTTTCACCCAATTTTGATGGGGAAAAAAATTTTCATCCTAAAAATCGCCAAATTATTATATAAATGATATAAAATCCTTGGAAATTAAAATATTTTTTAAAAAATATCGCCAATCATTTTAAAGTTGGTGTTTTCAGAATTGATAATATTCGCCAACACTTATACACTTTTAATTAAGTATGGTTCCTTAAAATCATCCCTGTATGCTACCGTCTGCAGCATGCTTGATCTTATAGATCCATTTGGAAGTTACAACTAACTTCCCTTCTGGTCTTGGGACAACATACCAAACATCATTCTTCATGATCGATTGATATTCTTTGATCTTAACATCCTTCCATTCTTTTCGTTATGCTGCTTCTTCATAACTAGAAGGTTCTTTATCAATGAAATCACATAGTAATGCTACATACCCGGAGTAGGATTTGGTCCTTTTTCATTCTTTGTGATTCTCTTCTGGATCACCATATATTTCTGCACCTTGGATAAGTTCTCGTACCCAAGAAGGTTTCCTCTTATTAGGATTCTTCTCTGGAGGTGGATCTACAGGTCTTTGTGGTTCTTCAAACTCTCGATCTTCTTCCTGAGTTTCTTCATTCATGGTTGTATCATGAATTCTGGGTGCTTCTGCTTCTTCAGATTCTTTAGCGGGTTTCTTTCTGGATTTGTTGTAAGTTGTGTCTTCATCAAATGTGACATCCCTGTTGATGTTAATCTTCTTGTATCCTGGGAAATATATTCTGTAAGCCTTAGAGATTTCAGAGTATCCCACAAATATAGCCTTCTTTCCTGAAGGATCTAATTTTTTTCTCTTTTCTTTTGGAATGTGTATGTACACAAGACATCTAAATATTCTAAAATGGCTGACTTCTGGTTTCTTGCCGAAGAAGACTTATTCAAGAGTCTTGTTCTCAAGTACTCTATGTGGAGTACGGTTCTGTACATACACCGCTGTTCTGGCAGCTTCCACCCAAAGATGTATAGGAATATCTTGATCATGAAGCATTGTTCTTGCAGCTTCCATGATAGTTCTATTCTTCCTTTCTACAATCCCATTATGCTATGGATTATAAGGAGTGGACAATTCCCTCTTAATCCCTGAGTCTTTGTGTAACTCTTTGAATTCATTAGATGTGAATTCTCCACCATTATCTAATTGAAATGTCTTGATCTTCTTGTCTGTCTGATTCTCGATCAAGGTTTTGAATTTCCTAAACTTGTTGAATACTTCATCTTTGTTCTTCATGAAGTAAATCCATGTCTTCCTAGAAAAGTCATCAATAAAATAAACATAGTATACATACCCACTTAGTGAGCTTGATGACATAGGACCACATACATCGGAGTGGATGATTTCCAAGATTCCTTTTTTTTTTCTTTCACTACTTGGAAATGTCTTATTTGTATTCTTTCCTTTCGCACATCCTTTGCAAAACCCATCATTTTTTGCTTGAATTTTTGGAAGACCTTCAACAGCTTTGCTTGCAATTGGTAGTGCTCTATAATGCACATGTGAAAGCCTTCTATGCCAAAGTTCATTTGGCTCTACTATGTCATGGACCAAGGCTTGTTTTGGATGGACCTTCAATTGTATAGACCTCCTTCTTGTTCCCCAATCCCTACTACATCATTAATAATCTTTCCCTTTGGCCACATGATGACTTGGCCATCTATGAATGCAACCCTCGTGCCTTTTGCATCTAATGCAGATATGGAGAGAAGGTTCTTCTTGAGTCCTGGTACAAACAATACATCTTGCATCCTCATAGACTTTCCAGAGTCTAGTTTATAAGAAGATTCCCTACTACCTTTTATTGGATATTGGTAGTCATCTCCAAGCTTCACCTTGTGAGGTGATTCATGTTCTGAAAGTTTCAGAAAGGATTCTTTGAATCCTGTCATATGCTTGGAAGCCCCACTGTCTATAAGCCAATCATTGCTTCCATGTGTGATATTTCCTGTGACAGCAGAAATCAAGACATATTCTTCATCACTTGAAGAGTCTTCACTTTCATATCTGGTTTTCTTCTTGGATGGTTCATCATCCTCTGCAGCATGAGCATGATGTCTTTTCTTGTTTCCCTTTTTCTTATTTTGTCTTTTAGGACAATCTCTTGCAAAGTGTCCTACTTCATCACAAGTATAACATCTGCCTCTAGAGAAATATTTTCTAGAGTTAGTTTTATAAAAATGATTACCTTTGGAGTGATGAGAACTTCTTTTGGTTTTATTGGAATGTACTGTGAGAGCTTGATCTTCACTTTCCATCTTCTCTTCTCTGGCTGCTATCCTAGCTTCTTCTTGATAGAATTCTTCCCATAGTCTACTAAACTTGACTAACTTCTTCCTGGCACATATCCACTGAATAAAGGATTCCCATGATCTAGGGAGACCATTCAAGGTGGTCATTACAATCTCATCATTTTCCACTTCTTCATCTACCGCTTCCAGTTGTTCTTTGATTCGAGAAACTCTTGTGAAGTAAGACTGGATGGTTTCTGCATCCTGCATTAGAGGAAATTTGGGGTCTAAAATGGGCCTTATAAGAAAATGTGCCAACAATCAATTTTGTGAGTTGGAATTCAAGAACCAATAGAATTTCAATAAAAATGAGTCAACCATAATGGTTGAATTGACATATTTGTCATAAAAGAAAACTACTTTTTTTGTTCGTATTTTCGACATATCTCACTGTGTTTTTGCTCAAATTTCAAGCAGGAGAGATCGTTGGATGTGGAATTTAATTCCACATCCAACAAGTACCCACACTACATACTTTTGACAGACCCAGATACCCCAAAAACAAGAAATACCTGAAAAAACGTGATGATAATGTTATCATCATGTTTTTCCAGGTATTTCTTGTTTTTGGGATAGATCATCACATTTTTTCAGGTATTTCTTATTTTTGGGGTAGCGGGGTTTATCAAAAGTATGTAGTGTGGGTACTCGTTGGATGTGGAATTAAATTCTGCATCCAACGAGCTCTCCTGAATAGAATCTCAGTAAAAACACATGGAGATATGTCGAAAATACGAACACAAAAGTAGTTTTTTTCATTCTTCTTCCAAAATTAATAACTATTATTTTATTATTTTAACTATTATTTTATTATCTTCCTTAGGAGGCCCATTTTAGACCTCAAATTTCCTCTAATGAATCTTCACATTCTTCAGTTGGTTTCTCAGAGTCATCTTCCGGTTTATGTTCTTCCCTTGAAACAATTTGGTTAGGGCATCAAACATAGCTTTAGGTGTCTTTAGGGAGGACACATGTGGTATGAGATGATCCTTGATAGAATCAGTAATGATTCTCTTTGCAATAACCATCTTCTTCTTATGTAAGGCCTTAGCCTCATCTCCCTCTGGAACTAGAACCTCCTCATTGATGTAGGAGTCCAACTCATTCTCTTCTACGACCAGGGAGATCCTATACTTCTAGGCTCGGAACTTATCAGCTCCCTCAAGATTTTCATCAAGATTGGTATAATGACACATATTAACTAAGAATATCAAATGGAAATACAAAATATTTAGATCTTACTAGTTCAAGATGTCGGATCTAGATTTGTAGCTGAAATTCTGCAGTGCTAGTTCAGAAGCAGATTAGGGTTTTGCTTTTCCGGAGTTCTGTCCAACCAATTGCTTTGAAATTGATCCCTAAATTCTATTTTAGGGAGGAGATCAATTCAGGCCTGGGCTCACTAAAAAAATCCTCTTCTGTGAAAAGCCCTAATTTTCGGCAGCAGTGTCGGGTCCAAAATTGAAAAACCTCAGAATTGGATTCTGCTTTGACAGAAAGATGCGCCCTAAGGAGGTGAGTTATTACAACCTTCTTTTGCTGAAAAAATCTGGAGAGGGATCCAAAAAGTAGGAATCCCTAGTTCCTGCAGCTGCACAGTGTCTCCTTCTTAGGTTAGCTCTGATACCATGTTAGATTTTTAACATTAAGCTAGTATAACATTAGGATCTTTAACTGAGAGAAAAACAAGCACAGCAATCAAACACAAGAGACAATGTACACATTTTTTTTCCTTAGGGAAACCATAAATGGAGAAAACCCTGCAAATTCCTCAGAGATAGAATTAGAACCAAAAGTAAAACCCCAAAACAGTAAGATGATCTCTCGACAGCAATAACCTTCTTTCTATCTATCCCTAGTGTCTTCGCCTTCCTCAAATATGCGCTACACTTGAGTGTGTATGAGTTGTGTACTAAATAGAGAGGATATCTCTCTATTTATACTAATCCCAACATGACCAAAACCCTACTAGGTCTGACCTCTCTAGGAGAGTCTAATAACCCTAGTGCCCCAGAAATGCAGGGACTCTAACCCTTAGACAATAGGAGGGTTACCCACAATGACTTGACATGACTTGTTTACATTATATATCTTCCCGATCGGAACATCGGGGCATGACATGACTCAAGTACATTACAAATACATCTTGGAATAAACATCGAGTTACAATACATAAGAAATACAAGTGAATACATTATGAAGTTACATATACATCAACATAGTAACTGCTAGCGGTAAGCGGAAAATGAAATAGTTTAACAATTTGTAATGATTAGTTTCAAAATACAGAAAGATAATACAAATTTAATTTTTATAAGTTATATAAAAATGACTTGCATTTAGATTGCTGCTAGTTGCACTAATGATTTACTTTTGTCAAGTAGGTGAGAAACCATATTTGAAATTCGGGGCTTACTTAACATTCTGCTAACTATTGGTTGTGGAGCCTAATATTCCAGATCAAGAGATATTATTCAGTTGTGATTGTAACCCAGGAGTACTGTACAATCGTTTCCCATGCCTTGGGGTTTGGGGCAGCACCCTGAAAAAGGGGGTTCAAGGGCGGAGCCCCCGAAATTTTTTTTTGGGATGTGTGTTGGCCAACATTATTGCGGACCCATGGTATTAGGTTAACCCTAGAATTTTTCCCATGGTATTTCCCCTATAAAAGAGAGCATTGTAAATTGACTGGATATGGTATTGTATTGTACTGGAAGAGAGACTGTGAGAGAGTGTAGAGGAAGTGCAGCGGTTTTGCTGCAGGGTGTATCCCTTCATCTTTCTGGACTGTAATAAAACGACTGGCAAATTTATTTGTGGATGTAGCCCATCATTTGGGTGAACCACGTTATATCTGTGTCTCTCTGTAATGTTTAATGTGGTTTGCATCTTTTTTATTGATTTAACTGTATATCTATTATTGCTCTGTGGTCCTGTTTTCTAACAATTGGTATCAGAGCCAAAAGGTCTATTTGGTTGGTAAACTCGCAGGAAAGAAGGGTTCCCGGTTCGAGTGGGAGCAATGGCAGAAGAAGGAAAGTTTAGGGTTGAGAAATTTAACGCCCAAAATTATCAGTTATGGAAGATGCAAATGGAGCACTATCTGTACCTGCCGTTGGGCGGAAAAGAAAAACAGCCGGCGGCTATGAAGGATGAAGAATGGGAGGTTCTTGACAGAAAGGCACTAGGAACAATATGGCTATGCCTGGCTTCGTCGGTGGCATTAAATATTTCGAAAGAAAAAACAACAGAGGGTTTGATGAGCGCATTGAGTAAGCTCTACGAAAAACCCTCGGCTTCTAACAAGGTATTTTTAATGAAGCGTTTATTTAATATGAAGATGTCGGAAGGTGGATCTGTTGCTGACCATTTAAATGAGTTTAATACACTTACCAGTCAGTTAATTTCTATAAAAGTGAACTTTGATGATGAGGTTAGGGCTATTCTAATCTTGTGCTCATTGCCAGAAAGCTGGAATAGCTTGGTCATGGCTGTAAGTAACTCTGTCCCTAGTTCAAACACTCTTAAGTTTGATGATGTTGTTAGTGTTATTCTTAGCGAGGAAATGTGAAGGAAAAGCACAGGTGAGACATCAGGTAATGCGTTGACCATGGAGAGCAGAGGGAGACAAAATGAGAGAGGAAGGAGCCCAGGAAATCACGGCAAGTCTAAAAAGGGAAGATCCAAGTCTAGATTCAGAAAAATAGAATGCTAGAACTATGGTAAGAAAGGACATCTAAAGAAAGACTACAGAGCACCAAAGAAGAAAGGTGAGCGGCAGCAAGAGACTACCCAGGAAGCTAATGTAGCAGGTGATGTGTTACAAGATGCTTTGATTCTTGCATTAGATAATACTAGTGATTACTGGGTAGTAGATTCAGGGGCTTCATATCATGCTACACCCCATAGGAAATTCTTTTATGATTATGTTCAAGGTGATTTTGGGCATGTGTTATTGGGGGATGATGAACCATGTAAAATTGTTGGAAAGGGTAAGGTACGGATTAAGCTAAATAATGGAAATGACTGGTTGCTAAAGGATGTAAGGCACATTCCTTCTATGAAAAGAAATCTGATCTCAACAGGGTAGTTGGGAGATGAAGGTTGTTTGTCTACGTTTGGAAAAACGTGGTGGAAGGTCACTAAAGGATCAATGGTAATTGCAAAAGGATATATGATAGGTACGTTATATTTATGTCCTCATAATACTAATTATTCTATTTCTGTAGCTTCCACAGAAACGGGTGCAGCGTTGTGGCATCATAGGCTTGGCCACATGAGTGAGAAGGGGATGCAGATTCTCCACTCAAGGAAACTACTTCCAGATCTGAAGCAGGTAAGTTTGGAATATTGTGAGAACTGTGTTTATGGAAAATAGAAGAGAGTTATATTTCTCAAGGTTGGGAAACAAAAGAAGAGTGAAAAGTTATAGCTTGTCCATACAGATGTATGGGGACCAGCTCAGGTACAATCTCTTGGTGGCTCTCATTATTATGTTACTTTTATTGATGATGCAACTAGAAAAACTTGGGTTTATTGCATTAGACAAAAATCTGATGTGTTTGATACTTTTAAGAAGTGGAAAGCTTTGGCTGAGAATGAGAAAGGAAAAAGGTTGAAATGTCTCAGATCTAATAATGGAGGTGAGTACTGCAGCAAGGAGTTTGACAGTTATTGTTCACACAATGGGATTCGCAGAGAGAAGATAGTCCCTGGAACACCCCAAGAAAATGGTGTGTCAGAAAGGATGAACAGAACGATCATGGAGCGTGCAAGGTGTATGAGATTGCATGCAGGGTTTTCCTTACAGCTTTGGGCTAATGCTATAAACATTGTTGTTTATTTAATAAACAGAGGGCCTTCAAGTGCTTTAGATGGTGGCATTCCAGAGGAGGCATGGATAGGTAAACAGGTAAAATACTCATTTCTGAGAACTTTTGGTTGTGAATCATTTGTCCATATTGATAAATATGATAGAACAAAGCTTGAGGCTAAATCCAAGAAATGTACCTTTATTGGATACGGGGTTGATGATTTTGGTTATCGCTTATGGGATCTTAAAAATCACAAAATCATTAGGAGTAGAAATGTAGTATTCAATGAAAAGTTCATGTACAAATATTAGTTGCAAGGAAAGAAAGAAGAAAAGGAAAACACAGAGTACACAGTGCTTGATGAAATCAAAGAAAATGAAGTTCCAAAAGCACTAGAAAATCAAGAACAGCAGCAGGTACCTAAAACTCCTACAACTGTAAGAAAGTCCACCAGGTTAAGTAGACCCCCTGAACGATTCTCTCCTTCACTGTATTAATTATTGATGACTGATTATCGTGAGCCAGAATGTTTTGAAGAAGAAATGCAGGTAGAAACTAGAAAGAAGTGGGAGCAAGGCATGGATGAGGAGATGGACTCATTGGTAAGAAACCAGACTTGGAATCTGGTTAAGTTGCCTGCAGAAAAAAGGGTATTGCATAATAAATGGGTTTATAGGTTAAAGGAAGAAGATGGAGGAAAGAAGCGGTACAAGGATAGACTTGTTGTAAAGGGGTTTGCACAAAAGAAAGGTATAGACTTTGATGAAATATTTTCTCCTGTTGTTAAAATGACTTCAATTAGAACTATTTTAAGTCTAGAGGCGGTAGAAGATTTGCATCTTGAACAATTAGATGTAAAAACAGCCTTTCTCCATGGGGATTTGGAGGAAGATATTTATATGCAGTAGCCACAAGGGTATGAGGTCAAAGGGAAGGAGAATTTGGTTTGCAGGTTGAAGAAGAGCTTGTATGGCCTGAAGCAAGCTCTAAGGCAGTGGTATTTAAAATTTGATAAGTTTATGGTAGAACAAGGTTATGATAGATGTCATTCTAACCACTGTGTTTATTTCAAGAGGATAGATAACGGAAGATATATTATATTGTTATTGTATGTGGATGACATGCTTGTTGTAGGGTCTAACATGTAGGATATAAATGTGCTCAAAAGAAAACTAGCTAAATCATTTGCGATGAAGGATTTGGGTGCTGCAAAGCAAATCCTTGGTATGAGAATAACAAGAGATAGGAAAAAACGCAAATTGACATTGTCTCAAGGTGAGTACATAGAAAAGGTGTTGCAGAGGTTTAGAATGCAAAATGCAAAACCAGTCAGCACACCTTTGGCAAGCCATTTCAAACTAATCAAGCATATGTGTCCAGAGACACAGGAAGAGATAGATTACATGTCCAAGATTCCCTATTCATCAGCAGTTGGGAGCTTGATGTATGCCATGGTGTGCACAAGACCAGATATTGCACATGCAGTGGGATTTGTGAGAAGGTATATGAATAATCCAGGTAAATAGCATTGGAAAGCAGTACAGTAGATTCTCAGGTATTTGAGAGGTACCACTTCTCATGCATTATGTTTTGGAGGTTCAAACACTGTTCTACAGGGATATGTTGATGCAGATATGGCTGGTGATAAAGACAACAAGAGGAGAACCACAGGGTATGTGTTCACTGTAGGTGGAATAACAGTAAGTTGGATCTCAAAACTGCAACAGATTGTTGCACTTTCAACAACGGAAGCAGAGTACGTTGCTGCTACAGAGGCTAGTAAGGAGATGATTTGGTTGCAGAGGCTCATGGAAGAATTGGGTAAGAAACAGGAGAATAGTAGGTTTTACAGTGACATCCAGAGTGCCATTCATCTTGCAAAGAACTCAGTTTTTCATTCAAGGACTAAACATATAGAACTCAAGTACTACTTCATAAGATCTGTTCTAGATGAAGAACTGTTAAAACTGGAAAAGATTCACACTAGCCAGAATCCTCCAAACATGTTGACAAAGGGAGTAACCAGAGAGAAATTGAGTTCCTGCTCGGTTTCTGTTGGCCTTAAAGCATGAAGGTGAAAAGAAGAAATTGGCCAAGTCCAAGGTCCATCAAGTGCAGTAGCGGTAGAGTTGCTGTGATTAGTCTCCAAGTGGGAGATTGTTGGTTGTGGAGCCTAATCTTCCAGAGCCGGAGATATTATTCAGTTGTGATTGTAACCCAGGAGTATTGTACACTTGTTCCCCTTGCCTTGGGGTTCGTGGTAGTGCCCTGAAAAAGGGGGTTCAGGGGCAATGCCCCCAAGTCACGGGGGTTGGGGGGAAACGCCCTCGAGAAAAGGGGGGTTCTGGGGCGAAGCCCCCAAAAAAAATTTTGGGATGTGTGTTGGCCAATAGTATTGCGGACCCATGGTATTGGGTTAAGCCTATAATTTTTACCATGGTATTTCCCCTATAAAAGAGAGCATTGTAAATTGACTGGATATGGTATTGTATTGTACTGGAAGAGAGACTGAGAGTGTGAAGAGGAAGTGTAGCGGTTTTGCTGCAGGGTGTATCCCTTCATCTTTCTGGACTGTAACAAAAGGACTGGCAAATTTCTTTGTGGACGTAGCCCATCGTTTGGGTGAACCACGTTATATCTGTGTCTCACTGTAATGTTTAATGTGTTTTTCATCTTGTTTATTGATTTAACTATATATCTGTTATTGCTCTGCGGTCTTGTTTTCTAACACTAACTCATATGGACTGTTGGTTCTTACAGCTTCAGCAAGTAAGCGGTGACACATAGCAGTTTGCTTTTGCATTAAGTCAAGAAGTATTTCTTTAGCATGTTAATATGCTACAGTGTAAATTGATTATTAAAATGCAAGGTTCCGATGAGGTATAGTAATTTCCTTAAACTATTTTGGATCTATGACAGTATTTATATTTAAGTCATAAAGATTATTATTCTCATCAAACTTAGTGCTATTTACCCAAATGAGTTCTACCAAGGTTTCTTTCTGTTGTAAATATTATAAACCTTGTTGATTATGGATTCTTTCAGTGAGCATAGGGCTCAGGATCTTGACATATAAATACTTTTACTATATCATGATCTTACTCCTATTGTCATGTTAAATACTCAAATGTACTTCTTTTTATGCATGAACAAAATCCTATGATTTTCAAAATTAAAGTTTACAATGGGTTATTAGTTTTAATAAGAGAAACTCTTGCATATAATTTATCTTTAGTCACCTTGAAGACTCTTTCATTATCAGCATCGAGTTTTAAGTGGAGAAGTTTAGAGCCCTTCTATTTACAAATAAACTACATATCTCTACCTTAACTCTTCCTTGCTAGTCATGAAGAATATCAACTTGTTTGATTATATACAGTTATGATTATCTTTTTGCACTGCTAGAAGTCAAGATATATATTTCAATTTCTAGGTGATAGCCATGATACAAGTGTTATTGTAATAATACAATACCACATTATTTTATAATGTTACCATATAATTTTACTTGTATCCTAAGGTGGATTTACAACCTAACAACTACTTCCATATAGTCGAAACTAAACGTAAAAACACATTATAAGTTTTGTTGTTATACTATACTAGATCTAGTGCATGGTTTATACAATAGCATGATTTTCATTTTAAGAAATCAGAAGAACTAGTTAAAGGATCGATAGCGAAGTTGATTTGATGAGCAAACATAAGCTCATTATACTATGGTCGATACATAGATTCCATTATTAGCAATGATAGAAGTCCTTTTTATAATCGATTTGCAATGATATAATTCCTCCCTGGTGTATGCAATGTTGACATTTGAAATGACCCTCGCATGGTTAAGAATTTGGGAGGGAACATGGTCTATTCTCCTCCATGCATTGGTGACTTAAAAGATGTGAAACCTTACTTCTTTGGCATTTGGATCCGAGGGTTTGTCAGCCTGCAAGCTACAATGTGTGGTTCCTTGCGGCCATGAGAGGCTTGCTCCTTCTCTGCTTGTTAGCTCCATTGACTTCCCTGTTGTGCAAAGTGGTTTGGGTATCTTAGTTTGTATACTTGATTTCTCTTGTGAGTGATGTTTTTACTATGTGAGTGGTTTTCACTGCTTCACTTGGCTCGAAGCCTGTAGAAGATTTTACCCTGTCACTGCTTATTCCTTACCTCAGCCTCATGGAGTTTTGAGACTCTTTCATGTTGCTTCTGTCACAGAGTTGGCATGAGGGTTTGCTTGCTTCTTTGTGTAGTTCACTCACACTAGCGACTATTCCTTCTCGGCTCCAAATACCTCTTACTCACAGGTAAAATCTTTTACCAAGTATTCATTCCTTTCATCAATTTATTTTATGGTTTAGGCTTTTAATAAAAAAGAACAGAGTTCTGAACCATATTTGGTATTTAAACTTGCAGGATACCACCAACTGCTTCAGGATTGAAACAAAATGCCTCTCATACATTGGTTAACTTCGTGGGCTATCAAACAGGTAAGCCTCGGTTTCATCGTGGGTTCTCCCTGCTTGCGAATTGGTTGTTGGTTGGAGATTCCTGTGGTTGGAAAACCTAGCTTGGAACTCTCTATTGGTTATGATATTTAGTTTGTTTATTAATCATGTTTGTAAGTGAAAACCCTAGCGGTGTTTCGCTGGTAGTACAGGCTCTTGAGCCATGATGTGTATGTAGTTTTGGTTAAACAAAAACTCAGACTTACGTCTTGATGATGTAATACTGTTGTTTTAAGATTTTAAGAATCTTGTTTGTGCTCAGGGTTTTTAAAAGACCTATGTCTTGTTTATTTCAGTCTTTTCTATTCGATATTTAAGAAGATGAAACTGTGGAAAGGGTTTTCCCTAATCTGTCAGTAATGTAATTTACTGTTAATATTAAATATTTATGTATATTTGGTTTAAAAAATGAAGACTATGAAACAGTCTAGATGTAAAGTTTATGGGTTTTTACTCTTTCAGTCCATAATGTACACTAGTTATAGTTTAATAAAAAGGACTTTTATGTAATTGGTTTTCTTAATAGAAAGGGTTTCGACCCTTGAATTCTTACAGGCTGTAAGCCTACCTGGTTTGAGATTTATAAAGCACATGGTTATGATTCTTGGTTTACTTTGTTTAATATAAACGTATACATTTTATTTATTATTACTTCCTAAACTATAAATTGTTTTGAGCTCTGTTTTAGAAGATAATGGTAATTTATAGAACTCGGTTAAAGGAAATAATATAAACCCTACAATGTTATGAAATTCTTGTTTATACTTAAAATGTTTTTAACTCTGTTTTTCAAATAGAAACTAAGAATGATGAGATAACTTACAGTTAAAGTTTTGATACTACTTTAATAAAACAAAAATAGAAACTCCTGCATAATTTTTACAGTCTCTTACCTCTAAATTATAGTTAAGAAATACTTAGGGTTTTCAGTGACTGTCAGTACTTAATATACACAAATCATAAAATAATCCTATGATTCTTGTTGTAAAACACTAGTCTATATTGGTAATGTTTATAAATAGTTTTACTAATTCCTTTTTACATATTTTCTTAAATATTAGCTTCTTAAGGCTTACTTCTGTTAACTATGATAATTATATTTTATCAGTTAACTAATACTGAAATATTTATAATATTTACTTCTTCTTTTATACCTATTTCTTTTTATTTAATTCGTTACAGTAAATTTAAGCAATCAATACATAACACTGATATTTAGTATAAATTATAAACTTTGAAGTAAATTATATCTATTGTTCATAATCAAATAAAAGAATCCTATCTACTATTTATATTCCAAATAAAAGAATCATTTCATTTATCTAAGAAAGCCAACTGTGCTAGAGTACGACCTGAGATCAGGTGTGGAAAAACACACCTTGGAAATTTAATTTCTATCTGCTTCATTAAATACATACTCATTCCCATTTCTGCAATAATATATAATTTTACTGAATCTAACATTTCAAAATTACCTTTCATTCATAAACCCTAAACATTTAACATCCATGTAATAGATCAACTGCGATTTACTTAACTAAGATAGTAAAAATAAAATAGAACCTATTGAGGACAAAACGACAACAGCTTAAGAAGGTCATTCCTCCCTACCAATCTCCTAGAGAGCGCTCAAACAATGCCTCCTCATGATCCCCGAGCCTGTTCCTGGTCTTCTTGGCTGAGAAGTGGGTGAAGAATGCAACTGTATAAACCTCTGTCACCTGATTGGTTTAATTACCTTAGTAATAACAATATGTTCTCAGCAGTATGATCTTCAGCTTAAAAGCTGCAACTAGATCAATCTCAGTATTTATCCCCTCAAACACATTCCAAACTCCCCTCCATTGAATTTCTCTTGAGTAAATTCATTCACTCTGAATTATCACTTCTCTAGAATGAGTAGCCTCAACTCTCTTCAATGGAAAATTTTATAGAGATGCCTAGGTCTTCTGGGTCAGTTTTCAATAAATGAGCCACCTACTCTAATTCCACTTTCTTAGAGAATCATGACCACAAATATAGGGAAGTTGCCACCTGCAACAGTTGGAAGTGGTTTGAGGATGCTGCCACATGTCAGTTTACTATCCACCCAGTCTCCTCCACAATTGACCAGTAAACACTCTTTTAATAGCTCTCCTAAGTTGTTGTCTCCTCATTTATTTATTTATAAATAAAATATTCTAAATTTACATTAAATATTCTTGACCCCACTGGGTCATCAATTACAACTTAGCATAAAATTCAACATAATGTTCCTCAAATAATAGAAAATTATTTTTGCAAATTGGGGCATGTGACATACACACCCGCTTAAATTATAACATCATCCTCGATGTTATTTATTCCTCTTCCTCAGAATTCCCTTGGAACAGAATTGGATATGCATCCCACATATGAATTTCCAATTCCTAGGTGGCTTCCTCTGGACTAAGGTGCTTCCATTGCACCTTCACTTGACCAATGGTGCGGTTCCGAAGTGTGATCTCCCTCCACTCGAGGATGCAGTCTGGTTCCACCAAAAAATATACTTCGGGTTCCACCTGTACATCACTCCAGTTAATAACACGAGTAGCATCATGAACATATTTCTTTAATACAGAAATGTGAAAAACATTATGAACTCTTAAATTTGGTGGTAAGGCTAACTCATAGGCTACCTGTCCAATCCTAGACAATATTTCAAAAGGACCACAATAACGAGGTGCTAGTTTGCCACAACTACCCAACCTCAGAGAACTCTTTTTGGGTCTCACCTTAATGAAAACATGTTCACCTACCTGAAACTCTTTTGGAGTTCTTTTAAGGTCTTCTTGACTTTTTGGTCGATCTTGCGCAATTTTCAGATTACCTTGTACCTGCTTTACAATTTCTTCCACTTTTTTCAATAATTTAGGTCCTAATACTAACCTGTCCACCGGATTACTCCAAGAGATGGGAGTGTTACATTTCCTTCCATACAAAATTTCAAAATGACTATATCTAGCTGAAGCTTCATAATTATTATTATATGCAAATTCTACCAGGTGTAAATAATCTTCCCATTTACCTGGCTGATCCTTTACATACATTCTTAGGAAATCTTCCAATACCTAATTTACTCTTTCAGTCTATCCATCAGTTTGAGGATGGAACGAGGTACTAAAATTTAATGTAGTATTTAATCCTTTAAACAGAGATCTCCAAAATTTACCTGTAAATTTAGGGTCTCGGTCTGAAATTATAACCTTCGGTATTCCATGCAGTCAAAAAAGTTTCTTTAGAAAGATATCAGCTATGTTTGCAACTTTATAAGTAGTTTTTACAAGTATAAAATGGGCTTCTTTACTCAGTTTGTCAACCACTACCATTATGGAGTCATTTAAGTTCTGATTTTTAGGTAGTCCAGTAACAAAATCAAAACTAATTATCTCCCATTTCCAGCTAGGAATGGGCAAAGGCTGAAGTAATCCAACTGGATGTTGATGTTCAGTTTTTACTTGTTGACATTCAAAGCATCTAGCAATATATTTTTCCAGTTCAGTCTTCATGTTTGGCCAAAAATACTGTTTTCTTAACATGGTTATAGTTTTCTGATAACTCGAATGGCCTCAGTAAGGAGTTTTATGGATTTCATCTAAAATTAATAACTTAACCTTAGGTACATTAGGTACATATATTCTATCTTTATACAGTAAAAATTCTTTTTTATTCAAGCTGTACCCTGTTCTTAGACTTTCCATTGGATTTTCTTTTGCTTTTGCTTGTAACTTTAGGTTATTTTCATCTTGTTCTTTCCTTGCTTTAAGCTATTCTTCCAAATCTGTTGTATAAGTGCTGATAGCTGCTGTAAAATTTAGTTTTGCATTGCTACTTAATGTATCAGCAACTTTATTTTCTTTCCCTTTAATGTGTTGAATTTTGAAATCATTTTCACTTAGAAAAGCTAACCACCTAGCTTGTCTAGCATTCAGGTTAGGTTGATCTAACATATATTTTAATCCCTTATTATCTGTCATTAAGATAAATTTTATTCCAATTAAATGGGTTCGTCACATCTTTAAAGCATATATGACAGCAGCTAATTCCAAGTCATAGGTTGCATAATTATTTTCATGAATTTTCAATTTCCTAGACTCATAAGCAATGACATGTCCTTCCTGAGTCAATACTCCACCTAAACCATCATTGCAGGTGTCAGTACATACTGTAAAATCTTTATTTGGATCAACTATTCTTAAAATTGGTGCACTAGTTAATAAGGTTTTTAACTTTTTAAAACTATCCTCGCACTTCTGATTTCAATCAAATTTCTTCCCCTTTTTCTGCAAAGAGTTTATTGGATTTGTGATTCTCGAAAACCCTTCGATGAACCTTCGGCAATGATCAGACATTAGTTACGTCTTTAGGAACTGGCCAATCTTCGATTGCCTTTATCTTTTCGAGATCCACCGAAATTCCTTCTTTAGTCACCACATGACCTAAGTAGTGGATTTTATCTTTAAAGAAGTTGTATTTACTAAACTTTGCAAAGAGTTGATGATCTCGCAACTCTTGCAAGACAATTTTTAAATGTTCTTTATGTTCTTCTTCAGATTTTGAATAAATTAATATGTCATCAATAAACATGACCACAAATTTATCCAGATATTTATGCATTACATTATTCATTACACACATAAAAGTAGTTAGAGCGTTAGTAAGCCTGGATGGCATGACGACAAACTTGTAATGTTCATATCGAGTCCTAAAAGTTGTTTTAAAGATGTCTTCATCTTTAATTCTAACTTGGTGATATCCAGACCGTAAATCAATTTTCGAGAATACTGTGGCTCCACGTATTTGATCAAATAGATCATCTATGCAAGGTAGCAGGTATCTTTTCTTGATATTTATCTTATTTAATTGACGATAATATATGCAGAGTTGTAGAGTTCCATCCTTTTTCTTAACAAAGATGATAGGTCCCACCCAAGGAGACACACCAGGTCGAATATAATTCTTATCAATAAGTTCTTTTAATTGTGACTTAAGTTCATTAAGTTCAAGTATATTCATCCGATACGGGGCCTTTGAGTTGGGCACTGCACCAGGTACCAACTCAATGGTAAAATCTAGTTCCCTTTTTGGAGGCAGTCCCAGAATTTCTTTCGGAAATACATCTGCATAATCCTTTAGAACTGGTATATCCTCAAATTTTAATTTATCTATGTTTTTTAGATTTGCTTCATCGGTTACTGTTACTGCATAATCCTTACAACCTTTCCTAACAGCTCTCTTAAGCTGCAAAGCAAAAATATGCCTTATGGTTGTTTTCCTAGGGATCATTTTATGCTTATTAATTTTCCATCATTATTCATACAAGTAAAGGTTTTATCATAGCAATTTAAGACCACCCTATGTTGCTCTAACCAATCCATACCGATTAGTATGTTGTATGAACCTAGAGGTAATACATTAAGCTTAACAAAAGTTTCAAATTTATCCATAGTTACTGCACAATTATTTACAAAACTAGTTACCTTTCTCTTTGCACCAGTAGCTAACTGAACTAACCAAGAACTTGCAAACTTTTCAACAAGCATTTTACACCCTTTTACCTAGTTAGGAGAATTATAGCTTAAACTAGCTCCTGGATCAATTAAAATAGATGTGGGTGTTTGGTTTATCTTACCTTCTACTTCCACCATGGAAGTTTGATAGTCTGCTTGCCAATTCTCCAAAGCTGCATTATTCATGGGCATAGTCCTCACTAAATCTCCAACAGTCATCTCCTCCTGTATTGTGTGGATATTGCTAACAATCTTTTTTTAATTGGGACAGACTAAGGCATAATGTGGACCATTGTATTCCCAACACTTTACAGGTTCTTTTCGTTCAAAGTTCTTTATGTAATTACTGTGATTATTAGCAGGCTCTTTATTTTTTTGATTGTTCTAAATGTTCTGTGAGTTATTCTTATTCCCCTGGAAATTATTATTAGAAAAAATTATGGCATTATTATTTTTAGAATTCCTATTAGGCACAAACTCTTTCTTCTTTTGATCATAATTATTATTCTTTTTGGCCTTCCAGTTGGCCATACTCTCCTTTTTCTGATTCTGTTCATAACATAAATTTGCTTTCCTCATAGCTTATTCTAGGGTTTTTGGATTGTTATACTCAATCCTATCCTTTATGTGATAAGGTAAATATCTAAGAAACCATTGTACCTTCAGTTTTTCATCCAAAAGGTATGGCACATTCCTAAGCAGACTTAAAAACTTACTGTTCAAATCTTTCATAGTCATTGTACCTAGTTTTAGCTCATAGAATTCTTTAGCCCTTTCTTCATAGTACTGTTCAGATTAAAATTTCCTTTTAAAGTACTTCTTGAATGTACTCCAATTTATGTTCTTCTCTCTTATACCTTTCACTCTTTTTAAATCTTTCCACCATATATCAGATTTCCCTATGAGATTATAAATAGCCATCCTAGCATTTAATTGGTTAGAATAGTTATAAATCTGGAAGTACTTCTTCATCCTGGATAACCAGGATTCCGCTTCCTCCCCCTTTTTAGTTTCTCCATTAAATGTTGGTGGCTTGATCTTCTTAAACTCTCCAGAAATTTCTTCATAAGGTTTATATTTTCTTTTCCTAGTGTGGTGATTATCCTCACTACTATCACTAGTATAATAAGAATTACGTTGATCACCAAACACTTTGGAAGATGATCTACTTTCATTTTTAATCTCTTTAGCCTTTTTATAGTTATTTTGGTAACTTATATCTTCTGAATCAGCTCTTTTACCCCTTCCCTCAGTATGATATCTTTCTATTAGGATCTAATTCAGCTCCTCCTGAGCTCTCAAAATCCTCTCATTTTCTTTTTTAACAGATTCCATTTCAGATTTTAATTCTTTTACTATTTGTAAAAGTTCTGAGGAATTAGTGGTTATGTCTTATTGTATAGGTTCTCTTTGTAAATTATTTTGTTTAGTATATGAAGATTCCTCTTCCGCATATTCCTCCAGCCTTTCCATATTTGTTGTTAAACTCAAAAACAAATTTCTTTGTTGATAACATTAAAAGAGAACAACATCAGCAAAATGATTTAAATTCACTATTCCATAAAAGCAAGTTGAGCTTTATTAAGGCCTAGTGTTTGAACCTTGTGCTCTGATACCACATGTCATAACCCCAAAATTTCATAAAAAATTAAAATTTTTAAAGTAACATAAAATGTCTGAAATCATAGTTTAGTAACTGCTAGCGGTTATCGGAAAATGAAATAGTTTAACAATTTGTAATGATTAGTTTCAAAATACAGAAAACTAATACAACTTTAATTTTTATAAGTTATATAAAAATGACTTGCATTTAGATTGCTGCTAGATGTACTAATGATTTAATTTTGTCAAGTAGGTGAGAAACCATATTTGAAATTTTGGGCTTACTTAGCATTCTGCTAACTCAAATGGACTGTTGGTTCTTAGATGGACTGTTGGTTCTTACAGGTTCAGCAGGTAAGCGTTGACAAGTGGGAGTTTGCTTTTGCATTAAGTCGAGAAGTATTTCTTTAGCATGATAAAATGCTAGAGTGTAAATTGATTATTAAAATGCAAGGTTCCAATGAGGTATAGTAATTTCCTTCGTTGTTTTGGATCTATGACAATATTTGTATTTAAGTCATAAAGATTATTATTCTCATCAAACTTAGTGATATTTACCTGAATGAGTTCTGCCAAGGTTTCTTTCTGTTGTAAAGATTATAAACCTAGTTGATTATGGATTCTTTTAGTGAGCATAGGGCTTGGGATCTTGACATATAAATACTTTTACTGTATCATGATCTTACTGCTATTTTCATGTTAAATACTCAATTGTACTGCTTTTTATGCATGAACAAAATCTTATGATTTTCAAAAGTAAAGTTTACAATGGGTTATTAGTTTTAATAAGAGAAACTCTTACATATAATTTATCTTCAATCACCTTGAAGACTCTTTCATTATCAGCATCGAGTTTTAAGTGGAGAAGTTTAGAGCCCTTTTGTTTACAAATAAACTACATATCTCTACCTTAACTCTTCCTTGCTAGTCATGAAGAATATCAACTTGTTTGATTATATACAATTATGATTATCTTTTTGCACTGCTAGAAGTCATGCTATATACTTCAATTTCTAGGTTATAGCCATGATACAAGTGTTATTGTAATAATACAATACCACATTATTTTATAATGTTACCATATAATTTTACTTGTATCCTAAGGTGGATTTACAACCTAACAACTACTTCCATATAGTCGAAACTAAAGGTAAAAACACATTATAAGTTTTGCTCTTATACTATACTAGATCTAATGCATGGTTTACACAATAGCATGATTTTCATTTTAAGCAATCATAAGAACTAGTTAAAGGATCAATAGCGAAGTTGATTTGATGAGAAAACATAAGCTCATTATACTATGGTCGATACATAGATTCCATTATTAGCAATGATAGAAGTCCTTTTTATAATCGATTTGAAATGATATAATTCATCCTCGGTGTATGCAATGTTGACATTAGAAATGACCCTCGCATGGTTAAAAATTTGGGAGGGCATGTGGTCTATTCTCCTCCATGCATTGGTGACTTAAAAGATTTGAAACCCTACTTCTTTGGCATTTGGATCCGAGGTTTTGTCGACCTACAAGCTCCACTGTGAGGTTCCTTGCGACCATGAGAGGCCTGCTCCCTCTTTGCTTGTTAGCTCCATTGACTTTCTTGCTGTGCAAAGTGGTTTGGGTATCTTAGTTTTTATACTCTATTTCTCTTGTGAGTGATGTTTTTACTGTGTGAGTGGTTTTCACTGCTTCGCTTGGCTCAAATCCTGTAGAGGATTTTACCTTGTCACTGCTTATTCCTTGCCTCGGCCTCGTGGAGTTTTGAGACTATTTCATGTTGCTTCTATCACAGAGTTGGCATGAGGGTTTTCTTGCTTCTCTGTGCAGTTCACTCATGCTGGCGATAGTTCCTTCTCGGCTCCAAATACCTCTTACTCACAAGTAAACGCCTTTACTAAGTACTCATTCCTTTCGTCAATTTATTTTCTAGTTTAGGTTTTTAATAAAAAAGAACAGAGTTCTGAACCATATTTGGTATTTAAACTTGCAGGTTACCACCAATGGCTTTAGGCTTGAAAGGAAATGCCTCTCATGTGTCAACTAACTTTGTGGGCTATCAAATGGGTAATCCCCAGTTTCTTCGTGGGTTCTCCTTGCTTGCGAATTGGTTGTTGGTTGGAGATTCCTATGTTTGGAAAACCTAGCTTTGAGCTCTCTGTTGGTTATGATATTTAGTTTGTTTATTAATCATGTTTGTAAGTGAAAACCCTAGTGGTGTTTCGTTGGTAGTACATGCTCTTGAGCCCTGATGTGTATGTAGTTTTGGTTAAACAAAAACTCAGCCTTATGGCTTGATGATGTAATAATGTTGTTTCAAGATTATAATAATCTTCTTTGTGCTAAGGGTTTTTAAAAGACCCTAGTCTCATTTATTTCAATATTTTCTATTTGATCTTTAAGAAGATGAAACTGTGGAAAGGGTTTTCCCTAATCTATCAGTAATGTAATTTACTGTTAATATTAAATATTTATGTATATTTGGTTTAAAAAATGAAGACTATGAAACAGTCTAGATGTAAAGTTTATGGGTTTTCACTCTTTCAATCTGTAATGTACACTAGTTATAGTTTAATAAAAAGGACTTTTTTGTAATTGGTTTTCTTAGTAGAAAGGGTTTCAACCCTTGAATTCTTACAGGTTGTAAGCCTACCTGGTTTGAGATTTATAAAGCACATGGTTATGATTCTTGGTTTACTTTGTTTAATATAAACATATACATTTTATTTATTATTACTCGATAAACTTTAAATTATTTTGAGCTATGTTTTACAAGATAATGGTAATTTATAGAACTTGGTTAAAGGAAATAGTATAAACCCTGTTTCTACTTAAAGTGTTTTTTACTTTGTTTTTCAAATAGAAATAAGAATGATGAGATAACTTACGGTTAAAGTTTTGATACTACTTTAAGAAAACAAAAATAGAAACTCCTGCATAACTTTTATAGTCTCTTACCTCTAAATTATAGTTAAGAAATAGTTAGGGTTTTCCTTGACTGTCAGTACTTAATATACAAAGATTATAAAAGAATCCTATAATTTTGGTTGTAACACACTAGTCTGTATTGGTAAGGTTTATAAACCGTTCTACTAATTATTTTTTACATATTTTCTTAAATATTAGCTTCTTACCTTACTTCTGTTAACTATGATAATTGTATTTTATTAGTTAACTAATACTGAAATATTTATAATATTTACTGCTTCTTTTATACCTATTTCTTTTTAGTTAATTAGTTACAGTAATTTTAAGCAGTCAATACATAACACTGATATTTAGTATAAATTATAAACTTTGAAGTAAATTCTATGTACGGTTCATAATCAAATAAAATAATCCTATCTACTATTTATATTCCAAATAAAAGAATCATTTCATTTATCTAAGAAATCCAACTGTGCTAGAGTACGACCTCAGATCAGGTGTGGAAAAACACAGCTTGGAAATTTAATTTCTATCTGCTTCAGTAAATACATACTCATTCCCATTTCTACAATAATCTATAATTTTACTAATTCTAACAGTTCACAGTTACCTTTCATTCATAAACCCTAAACATTTAACATCCATGTAATAGATAAACTAAGATTTACTTAACTAAGACAGTAAAAATAAAATAGAACCTGTTGAGGACAAGACGACAACAGCTTAAGGAGGCCATTCGTCGCTACCAATATCCTCAAGAGCACTCAAACAACACTTCCTCAGGACCCCCCAGCCCGTTCCTGGTCTTCTTAGCTGAGAACTAGGTGGAGAATGCAACTGTATAAACCTCTGTCACTTGATTGGTTTAATTACCTCAATAATAACAATCTTCTCTTAGTAGTATGATCTTCATCTTAAAAGCTGCAACTAGATCAATCTCAACAATTATCCCCTCAAACACATTACAGACTCCCCTCCATTGAATTTCTCTTGAGTAAATTCATTCACCCTGAATGATCACTTCTCTAGAATGAGCGGCCTCAGCTCTCTTCAATGGAAAATTTTATAGAGATGCCTAGGTATTCTGGGTCAGTTTTCTTTAAATGAGCCACCTGCTCTGATTCCACTTTCTTGGGGAATCATGACCACAAATATAGGGAAGTTGCCACCTGCAGTAGTTGGAAGTGGTTTGAGGATGCTACCACATGTCAGTTTGCTCTTCACCCAGTCTCCTCCACAATTGACCAGTAAACACTCTTTTAACAACTCTCCTAAGCTGTTGTCTCCTTATTTATTTATTTATACATAAAATATTCTGAATTTACATTAAATATTCTTGACCCCACTGGGTCATCAATTACAACTTAGAATAAAATTTAACACAATGTTCCTCAAATAATATGAAATTGTTTTTGAAAATTGGGGCATGTGACATGGTTCAATGCTATAGGTGTGGCCATAGCCTTGAAATCCATCATCCAGAACCTCTTTAGGATCTCCACTGCATACTTCTCTTCTCCAAGGTATATTCCATCCATACTCTTCCACACCTCCATGTCTAGAATGTAATGCATCATACCCAATTCCTTCATCTCGAACTCAGCAACAAGTCTCCTTCTTGCCTCTTTAAGGAGTTCCTCTTTTCCTGTCAGGAATAGGTCATTGACATATAATAGGAACATCACCGGTATTTCCCCTTAAACCTTGAAGCAAAGTTTGGAATCTACTTTACTCTCGGTAAATCCAAGAGCCGTCAGTAATATCTCCATCCTATCATACCATGTCGAACCTCAGAATCTTCTGCAGTCACTCCCTCTGAAGCAAAACATCATTCTCCCTCTTCCTTTCATATTCTATGTATTGAAACATTATGTACCGGAGTGACAAGTAGATTCATCTTCTACTAATATTCTATGTATCTATCTAGGATCACTAGATACCAAGATCCTCTATATTGAACCTTTTCAAAATTTATTCCCACACCCATCTGTGAGCTTGTCATCCTCTATAGGATTTTATATTCAACCTTGTATCAAAGGTTAAGATCTTCATAACTCTAGGTGATCTTCAAGTTCCTCGTGTAGGTGTTATTCCATGGGTGCCTTCTGAGCTCGTACAAGGTGTTGGGGCTCTGACCCTAAAAGTCCTTAGTTTTGGTAACTCCGCGGTTTTTGTGGAAGTGTAAGTGGAGTTACAACCTAAAATAGTCTTAGGGGTGTCGTGGGTGGGTCGAACCCCCTTTTTGTAATTAACCCTTGGGTTAAATCCAGGGTTAGGGTTTTGGGCACCCATGGTGTAAATCCATGGTTTTGTAACAGTGCGCTATATAAATAGGCACTTATGTAAAGAAGTAGGGTTAGGTATTTAATGATTATCTTATGAAGATAATGTAATGTGAAGATAAGAGATTGTATAAGGGTTTTTGTAAGAAGGTTAAGTCCCAGCTGTGTGCGTGGAAGACCTCTGCAGCTGTGTGCGCAGAGGGGTTTTTGGTGAAAAGGAAGATCTGCAGCTGAATGCGCAGATCAGAACTGTCGTTTTAGTTGTAAAGAGTTGAATAAAACGCAGTTCTGTGGACGTAACCCCTACCCTGGGGGTGAACCACGTTACATCTGGTGTTGTGGTTCATTTGTGTTGATTTGTTATTATATTTTATGCATTGCTAAGTAAATAACTGATAAAATAAGATTGATGTTAATAACTAGCTTCGCTGTGAATTCCTAGATAAGGGCTGTGCAAGTAACTGTTTGTTTATTTAACCGTGAAGCTACATAACTGATAATACAAGCACTGTGTTACATGATTATTAATAGTTAAAGACTAAAGGTACAGTAAGATTCTCTCTTCTACTTGCAGAAACCTGATTCTGCGGCACCCCATAGCTGTTTCGGGTGAGACTGTATCCTGTTCGCAGGCTGATGCCGAAAGGGCCAACACTGTGGGTCTTTTGTTGGTGTGAAGTTAAAGGTAAAACTCGGGTCTACCCATTTAGCCCAACAAATTGGTTTTGTTTCCTGTTGAACTCAGTATCTGTTGAAGAGGGATCTACGTCGTACCTCGAGGGCTATGTTTTGGCGACCCTCTGTAAAAGAAATTGGTGATTGGATCGAAGCGACCTATTTGAAGTTTGCAGAACAGGAAAATAAAGATCCTCATTGTAGCGCGGAACAATTTTTGTAAAGGTACGTCTTTTCTGATGTTCATGAAATTTTCTTTGGTACTATACACATAGAGTTGCACCAGTAGTTATCCAGGTTAACAGAAAGGAGGATGAACTTCCAAGAAAACCAGTTTCCTCCCTGGACCCCCACAAGAATCGCTATCTTAAAAAGAGTGAACAACGCGATCTCGCGAGCCGTGGATTTCTGGACTGCGCAAACTCTCGAAGCATTTGTGACGGAGTTCGCCATCGACAGAAGTACCTCCTTTAGTGAAGCTGAAGGACAATTTTTCAAAGGAACAAGGGGTAAGTACTTGAACCTATTTAGTTTCAATATTAAAATACTATTGGCTGAAAAAAAAATCTTGCTTATAGAATCAGATTGTTAGATCTAGTATTGCTAACCTATGATTGGAAGTGACTGGGACTTCGACGAGCAAAGTGGTTTTCTGCAAAGCAACAAAAGATATAAGAGAGATCTCGGCTCCTCTAATGAGTATACCCCTTTAAGCTCTGAAGCCTCTGAGTCCATCGAGGCCCCCCTGTTAGAAACCCTCTGATAACCCCGCAGCGGAGACCTATTATCCCCGAGAACCTGTCGCAGTCTGAAAGTAACCCTAGCCCGACTATCCCTGTCGCAGGTCAGTCTTCCCCAGCTAGTTCAAACCCTTCCTCCCCCCTAGATCCCAGATGGCCCATGTTCATGATGACATCAAACTACCAGTTTTTAAAGGAACTGGGTCAGAAGATCCAAAACAGTTCTGGTTTCTATGTGAAGCTATGTGGACCGCGAAGAACATTACGGACATAGATGTTCGACGAGCGTAACTGATCACTTCTTTCAGAGACCGAGCCCTAACTTGGTTTATGAAGTTTGATAGCACGCAGAATCCTGTCTTGGCTGACATCAAAGCAGCACTGATCCGAGAATTTAAGAAACCTAAATCAGAGTCGCAGTGCATCACTGAGTTAAAAGAGATTCAGCAGCGGCGAGGCGAATCTGTGTGGGACTTTGATCAGAGATTCAAATTTCTGCTCAACCAAGTTAGCTTCATGATTGGACTAGCACAACATAAGGAGTGGTTTATTGCAGCATTATTACCTCGCATCAAAGCCCCACTCATGCAACAAAAGGTTGCTGATCAGCAAGAGGCCTTAGAGATTGCCATAAAGCTTGAAACTGCACCTGTGGAAGATAATTCTAGCATAGCTCAAATTCAAGCGCAGCTCGCGGAGATGGCTTTAGAGCTTCGCGACATGAAAAAAGGGAAATCCACCCATGAAGAGGTATGGTGTATACGTTGTCGAACAGAAGGCCACGACAAGGACCAGTGTCCGGCGCTGAGAAACTATTTGAATACTGGCGCACCAAACCCGCTAAATCCTAGTGTTCTGTACTGTGAGATCTGTCGAACTACTGGCCAGCATCGACCGAAAGACTGCTATCTGTTACAGAGGTATGTTCAAGTCCTGAAGAACCCTTACTGTAAATTCTGTAAGCCAATAGGCCACAATGAAGATGAATGTCGCAGCTTCGACCTTATGAGGGAGCGGACCTACGACACTTATAGGATCTACCCGGATGCACAAGGCAATGATGGATATGGTTACCGCGGTGGTTGAGGCAGTTTTAGAGGCAGTGGTCATGGTATGCCTGGAGGAGGTCGAGGTCAAGTTATTTGCTATAACTGCAATCAGGCAGGACATCTAGCTTGAGACTGTCAAAACCCAACCACGACATGTCGATACTGCAGAGAAGTCGATCATATCATCAAGCAGTGCCCACAGTTGCTAGCTAAAATTCAAGAAAGGAACAACAAACCTAGTCTGAGTGTCCAGTTGATTGCCATCGAGCCATGACCAATCCCAGCTGTTAATGTGGTTACAAGAAGTGGAGCTACGACAGATGCGCAATGTCCAGCGAAGCAAACTGGCGAAGCTTGGGTTCGCAAGGCCGTAGAGAAAACTCCAGCATTTGATGTTCGACGAGAAAAAAAAACTTTTTTGGAAGCCAGACAAGACTTTGCTGATCCAGATTTGCCTGCAGCAAACAAGCAGCAGCAGCAGCTGTAATCCCAGGAAGACTCACAAGGCCAAGTAAGTACTATGTCATCATTTTTACAAAGTTGCATCAAATTGTTAAGAAATCAGAATGCCTTAAATGAATTACAAAAATTTATTCAGTCTTGCGAACCTCAGCAAAGCCTTGGTAAGGAAAAAGCTGTTAGTAGAATTAGAAGGACTGGAAGAGAGATGAGACTACATGCTCAGATAGGAGAATATGACATGAAGGATATTATTTTAGATCTGGGTTCAGAAGTCAATATCTTAACTAAACAGACATGGGAACAAATGGGAAAGCGCACCCTTGACTGGTCCCCTATCCAATTGAGATTATCCAATCAGCAGAGGATTCTGCCTTTAGGAAGATTCCCTAAAGTACCAGTGGATATAGATGGAGTCAGCATTGTAGCATATTTTGAAGTTATTGAGATCATTGATGACAGTAACCCCTATCCAGCTTTGCTAGGAATTGAGTGGGCAATAGATAGTGATGCGGTTATCAATCTTAAAAAGAGACAAATGAATTTTGAAGGGAAGGGATTGAGAGCTATACTACCATTGGATCCCTCTCAAGGAGAAAGATATACGGAGCCAGTCAGAGAGGAAGATCAGGATATTCTGGAACACATCTATAATATCACAGCTAAAGAAGAAGATTATGTTGAGCCTAATGCTAAAGGTGTAATGGATTGGCAATGTGATAGCTCCTGCATGTCTGACTCAGATGATGGTCTAGAGAATTGGCAGAATCGACTATACGAGCTACATGGCCATCGATGCACACGAATTACCAAATCTCTTAGATGCCTTAGTGGACAGGCCAGAGATTTGCCTACTTATGATGGGTTGACAGACCCAGGAAAATTTATTGCGCAGTTCTCAGAACAAGTGCCGGAATCACAGAGAATGCAGACTCTGGAAGCAGCATTAAGAGCTACATCAGCGAGATGGTGGAATGGCCACAGGAAGTATATTCACAGTTGGGAAGCTTGCCAGAAATTTCTACACCTCAGATTCATAGACCAATCTCAAGAGGTGCGAAGCAAGTTCAATGGGCAGAATAGTCCTCAGGAACACTTGAAGCAATGTTATGCAGCATGGGAACATGTACCTTGCGAGGAATGGGTGCATAAGTTTGTGCACACTTTGGAACCTATAGCAAAAAACTGGTATACAGAGGTCGAGCTTCGACACGGTACTGTAAGTTGGGATGATCTTGTTGATAGTTTTATGCTTACATTTTCTATTAACGAAGTTTGCCCTACTTTAGATGCAGATGTCAGACTAATCCATGACAAGGTAGTTGATGATCAAGAAAGAACTGAGTACCAAACTAAGGAGCAGAACCAAGAAGTTAGTGCACCAAATCTAACAGCCCCATCACAGATCTTACCAAAACAGATAGCGGATCAACGTTGTGCCAAGACTACTCGTTGTGACGAAGCTAAGACAGTGATTTTGCCGGAGCACAAAAACACGGCGAAGCTTAAAATCCGGCCATTGGAAAACAGCCGAATCGGCGGCATGGGCACTTTAATTACCTTAATTATCTATACTAATGAAATCATGGAAAATCTAGTATCGGTCAGACAAGATTTTTATCAGATTTGGTGCCTTAAATGCATCGTCCTAATATATTTGATTGATAAAGTGTATAAGAAGACCCCTAAGTTGGCAAAAATCACATTCTGCATTTCCTTAACACTTACGAGTGAACCCATGATAGACGAGCGAGAGCTTCAGGATCTAGTAAGAGAGTTCGAATAGATGGGTCTGTAGAGTAGTTCCGATCTCCCACATACCTTTGCGCCCCGTGAAGAAGCTCACCCAGCACCGCCGCGGCCGATGCAGACACGGTCCGCCAAGAAAAAGTTTAAACCTGAAGTTCGTTCTAAGCAGAATGAAGACCGACACAAGAAATTAGGGCAAACATCAGGGACTCACCAGATGGACCCGCCTAGTTCAGCACAGGTCCTGACTGGAGGAGATGAGCACATTGCACCACTGCGGCCACCGTATCTCCAGTCCGTTCGGCCAGGCGTCCAGCCACCCTGGCGGACAAAGTAGTTTACATTAAGTACGCCCTCGCTGCCACCGGGTGTACAGCTGGTTGGAACCATGACAAGAAAAATAAACCGGCTTAAGTATGCCGACAATGACACAAATGATCATAGCAAGTTTCCACAGTTCGTACCTGCTCAATACTTGCATCACGTCAAATACCTAGACAATGGCACGACACTATTGGAAGTACAACAGTGGGCTGCCGGCTTGCACACAGCTGGCCTGCTAAAAATGCTTGATGTTCCTCATTTTGGGCACAGTACACAGGTGACCATCGTGGTTAAGCAGCTGCTGGCATTAGTACATGACAGCCACTTGTGGATAGGAGACAAGAAAATTCCTATCAATTCCGAGCTCATTCATAATATCACAGGCTTACCGATAGCAGGGCCTGATCCGGGCATTGAATTTTTGTCAAAACATGAGGATACGAAGCTCTCGCAAAGCATGAAGGACCGTTTCGGCCTGACCAAGGGGAAACGAGGGTATCACACTTCCACGATTGAGGACCAGAACATCCGCTTCGCAGCTGATCTCTTAGCGTGCAAACTCCTGCGAAAGTGCAGGCCCAATGAAGTGCCTGTCCCAGTTATCAGAATCGCTATAAACTGCGCTGAGGGTTACACTTACAACTGGGCCGCATACCTCACGAGGGAATTCCTGGAAGATGCCCGTGATGCGCAGGAAAAAGGTAGACCCTTTCATTATTCCTGGCTATTAATACTTATTGCACTAATTGGGTGGCAAGAACCCACTGAGGCTCAGTTCGTGGAGGCACCCCCAGGCATGCCGGGTGCAGTAAGGTACGCATCCCTCTAAATTTCGCTGGACAAAGCATCTTAGCAGATGATGAACACTGTGTTCACCTTTTATGGCATGAGTATACACTACGAGATCTTGTGAACACCACAACTTACCAATGAGTTGTTCTCTCAATATGAAGGCGCCGCGAACTTCAGTGTCGACATGCATCATGTTTTCATTCAAGCCCGTGCAGATCCAACACATCAGTGGTTTAAGTTACCATATGTAGTAACCAAATCAGACATCTTGGGCATAGTTCAACAGTGGTCGGCTGACTGGTTGAAAGATGCAGGAAAAAAACCCACCATTCCAGTTCCCCCTGTTATCAATACAGGCACAGGTACCAGTCAGATGCAGTAGCAAATCCCACCAGAAGACAGCGAAGACCTAAGTGACTCGCAGCAAGATGGAAACGACCAAGGTGGAGATGGCGACCATGAATAAGAGGATGAGGAGTCGATCAAAAACCTATAAGATCTTAATCGATCAGCTAAGCACAAATCTCCAGAAGTAGAGGAGGTAACCAAGCCTTAGTCCCGCAAGAAGACAAAAGTGTCAAAGGACAAAAATCTAGATGAAGGAGTCACTATGACACTGGAAGAGCTTGAGAAAGCTCTCGAAAAATCTACTGAAACACTAACTCAAAAGTGGTCACAGTTCACGGATGTGCATCTTGCTGCGCTCACGGGCGTAGCAAACAGGGTGTTAGAGCTGAAAGAGTTAGCAACAAAATCAGCGACTAATACAGCGATAAGTAGTACCCCAGCATCCACGCAGCAGGATATGAGGCAATGGCCGACAAGAGATAACAGGGGCCAAGTGTCAAGCACAGCTCTAATACTGACTGATGCAAATTCCCGGCCGCAGATGAGTATGACAGTTGGGATCGATTACACCAAGCTGTCTATGACAGAATTGCACCTTTGCCAGTTAGCCATCACGAAGGAAATCCACGCACAAGATCATTATTCTCAAATCCATTTGGAAGACACCATGAAGCAAATCCAGAATCTCGTAGCAAGGCTGGAAGAAGTTGCGCAAAAGAAGAAAGAGGTTGAACATAAAAGAGCTACACTGGCGCAAGCACTGGATGAGGCATGTCGGAGTCTTCCTGACTTCGACATCCAAGACGAAGAGGAACCCGAGAAAATAATTTCCAAGCTGAGAGACTACGGCCAACAGTCTCATAGCGAAATTGAAAAGTTAAAAACAGAACACCAGAATCAGATCGCGAAGCTTCAACTTCGCATCCCTCCAGAAACTCCACCTAAGGTCCAAGAACAACGCCACAGGGACATCCAGGCCTCAGCAGCAAAAATATCAGATATTGTGGGTAGCGCAGCAAAGCTGTTGGAAGACAATATCGAAGCATGGGAGAACCTACAGGACCACCTAGATATAGGTAAGGTACAAGAAACCATCAATCTGCGACAGGCAGAATTAGATGCAGTCAGAGCAGAAATTAAGACGCTGCCTCCTATGCAGAAAATGGCTAAGGTGAAGCGAAGCAAGGAGCTCCAGCAGGAAATTGACTCCTGCAGGATGAAGGTAACACTACTGGAAAATTTTCTACAGCCACTTGTCAATGAAGCATTGGAATTGAGCAATGCTGTGGAGATTCAGCTCAAAGTTTTGAAGACCTATGATACTTTTGCGCAGGAAAAGGCTAATGAAGTACCATCCTCAGTGTTACAAGAATTGGTGGAAAAAGAGAAAGCAGCTGATGACATTATACACAACCTCAACAGTCGTTTCCATATCCTTGCAAAGAATATTCTCCCACCAGAAGAGTCATAGAGTGCCCCGGGACGGGCCACAAGTGAGTCTTAGGGGCCTGTTGGGGCTCCGACCCTAAAAGTCCTTAGTTTTGGTAACTCCGTGGTTTTTGTGGAAGTGTAAGCGGAGTTACAACCTAAAATAGTCTTAGGGGTGTCGTGGGTGGGTCGAACCCCCTTTTTGTAATTAACCCTTGGGTTAAATCCAAGGTTAGGGTTTTGGGCGCCCATGGTGTAAATCCATGGTTTTGTAAAAGTGCGCTATATAAATAGGCACTTATGTAAAGAAGTAGGGTTAGGTCTTTAATGATTATCTTATGAAGCTAATGTAATGCGAAGATAAGAGATTGTATAAGGGTTTTTGTAAGAAGGTTAAGTCCCAGCTGTGTGCGTGGACGACCTCTGCAGCTGTGTGCGCAGAGGGGTTTTTGGTGAAAAGGAAGATCTGCAACTATGTGCGCAAAGGCCTGCTGCTATGTGCACAGATTTGAGGACTGAAAGGATCTGCAACTGAGTGCGCAGATCAGAACTGTCATTTTAGTTGTAAAGAGTTAAATAAAATGCAGTTCTGTGGACGTAACCCCTACCCTGGGGGTG
Source organism: Pseudotsuga menziesii (assembly GCA_001517045.1). NCBI lineage: Eukaryota > Viridiplantae > Streptophyta > Pinopsida > Pinales > Pinaceae > Pseudotsuga > Pseudotsuga menziesii. The sequence continues at coordinate 415,964 of LPNX010351134.1, forward strand.
AACCACATTACATCTGGTGTTGTGGTTCATTTGTGTTGATTTGTTATTATATTTTATGCACTTCTAAGTAAATAACTGATAAAGTAAGATTGCTGTTAATAACTAGCTTCGCTGTGAATTCCCAGATAAGGGCTGTGCAAGTAACTGTTTGTTTATTTAACCGCAAAGCTACATAACTGATAATACAAGCACTGTGTTACGTGATTATTAATAGTTAAAGACTAAAGTTACAGTAAGATTCTCTCTTCTACTTGCAGAAACCTGATTCTGCGGCACCCCATAGCTGTTTCGGGTGAGACTGTAGCCTGTTCGCAGGCTGCTGCCAAAAGGGCCAACACTGTGGGTCTTTTGTTGCTGTGAAGTTAAAGGTAAAACCCAGGTCTTCCCATTTATCCCAACACAAGGCCTTCTTTAATTTGCACACATGAGTCTTCTTGTCATGTGTCTCAACTACCAGTGGCTACAAATGTCTCTTCGTAGTATATTCCTTCTTTCTGTAAGAAGCCTCGTGCTATGAATCTTTCCTTGTATCCCATGATGTTTCCATCTACTACATGCTGAATTTTATAGATCCATATGGAAGACACTAAGGACTTCCCTTCAGGTCTTGATACCGCATCCTAGGCATCATTCTTCTTGAACTTGTGTTTTCCTTCCCTTTCTTCTTGGCTACTTCTTCATAGCTGGAAGGCTCTACATCAATGATGTCGCTCAATAGTGTCACATAACTAGACTGTGTATGAGGTCTCTTGATTTGTTTGGAAGTCTCATCATACTATTCTTAATATTGGATTATTCTTCATCTGCCATTCTTTTGAAGCTCTTTCTTTCGCTATGGAAGCGCCATGTTCTTCTTTATGTATGCTTATTGCAGTGAATCTTGAACTATCGTCACTTGTTCTTCGGAACATGTCTCATTCTTATTTTCTTGTAGGAGGTTGTACGTGATATTTCCTACAAGTCAAATCCACCAGTTGTATGGTTAGAAACATTTCATTAGGCATATTCACAATGGAAAATTCTTATGCATAAAGATATAATCATGCAACTATTTTAGCCAATACAGCATTCATCCATATCTCGTATACACAGAAACTTCCATATGCCTTCAATCTCTACCATAACATTATTGAGATTGTTCACTAATCCCAATATGTCAGCAAAGAGGTTTCATCCTAGATAAGTAGCAAAGGAGTGTTGTATAGCACTATAGGCTACTTACCCATAACATGCATATTAGTAGTATATTTTTCATTAATGCGGACATTCTATCATGCATAATAAATTTCACAACTAAACAAAGTCATATAAACAACTAGATATATAGGAAAATACAATTCAAATACTTATCTTTATTTGTTTCATGGGTATACTCCTTCTTGAGCCTTCAGCTTCACCATCTTCTTCATTCATAACATCATCATTTCTTATCCAAATGCTATGATGGATAAGAGGTTTTTCAAGAATTGAGTCCTTCATATTCCTCATCACTTGAGGGATATTTGTGATAGCTTGATATTCATTTCCTACCATATTCTCTTCTCTTATTATGATTCAAGATTCTTCTTGTGTGCACTCTTCCTAGAGTCTGCTGAAGGTAATCACTTCCTTCTGGCACACATTCCTTGAATGAATGAATCCCATGATATTGGGAGGCCATTCAAGGTGGTTATAACAATATCTTATTCTTCTTCGATTGCTTCATTATAGCATCGAACAATTCCTTTTGGTGTCTTCAAGGATGACACATGAGGGATGAGATTATCTTTAATAGAATCTACAATGATTCTCTTGGTTCCAGCCTTAGCCTCATCTCCCTTTGGACCCTAGACCTTTCTTACTGAAATACTAATCCAAGTAAATTTCTTCAAGGATCATAGAGGTCCTATACTTCAATACTCAAAAGTTGTCATCTTCACCAAGATTTTCATCAAGATGGTGTGATTAGTCATTTTGAAATGAGAACCTTAATTGTAAATAACAAAAATTTAGATCTTATCGATTTGAGGTGTTCATCTTGGTTCTAGGCCTGGTTGATCTAGGGTTTGTTAGAGACACCCTAATTTTCAAAACTTGGAATTTCAAATTTTCAATCGGATAGAAATATGGGCCTCTTCAAGGTAATTTTTCCAATGTACTCATTTTATGAAAATAGTGGAGGGAATCTCCTGGAACAGGAAGCCCTAATTTTCCAATTTCTTCTCCGGAAATGACTGATATTGATTTTGTTGTATATCCAAAGTTTTGGATCCTTTAGGTTTGAAACTGCTCACTATGATATCCTGATACGTATTCTTTCCAACCCCATAGGTTAGAGAAGAAATTAATTCTCCATGTGGTAATTATTTAGATTTTACCAAGGTGATTTTTTTGGGGACTGTTCAGGATAACAAGATTGTATGTACTGCCATGTGTCCCTATTTCACATTATAGGACTGAAAAACTTACCATAGAAACCACTGTATGTTCCCTACTTGTAACATCTTGCAAAATCTTGTTTGGACCTTCCTATCCCATGAGGAAGCTGGAACCCTGTTTATGACTGTATTCTAGAGGAGGCTAGAACCCTAATTTGGAGGAGCCATATCTCCTAAAGTATAGGGAATCTGAGGCTGAAAGTTTTACACAATGTACGACACAAATTTATCCTCAGAATGTAAAAACTTCAGCCTCAGAGCTTTCTCCAACCCCGCTTAATAGTGAAATTTCTAAGATTACTAAATTCAGTCTTCTAGGGTTTCCACGCATGAAACCCTAATTTCCATTAGCTGCCATTGCAGCTCTATTTTGGTTTTACAACAAAAATTCTCTAATTCACAAAATAATACCACCATTATATGTGCCCTAGTGAGGCGAGTTAGCTTAGCCCACCTTTCTTCATGATCTGTGGAGAGAACACCTTCAACTAGGAAACCCTAGTTCCCGCAGCTGCACATTGTCTTCTTCTTAGGTTAGCTCTAATACCATGTTATGATTTATCATTTAATCAATATGATCTAGGATCTTATTTGAGAGAATAACATGCACAGCAATAATCACAAGACACAAGAGACACAAAGAATTTTCCTTGGGGAAACCATAAAGGAGAAAACCCCACAACTTCCTCAGAGATAGAATGAGCACCAAAAGCAAAAGTAAAACCCAAAGATACAAAGATGATCTATGACATCTGTTCTCTCTCCCCCTTATGTGAGATACTCCTCTCTCACTCATGCGCTATTGTTGAGTGAGTGTGTTTTTCAAGTAAAGAGTCTCACTCTCTATTTATACTAGTTTTCCACTTGACAATTACTCTACAGGACCGACCTCACTAGGAGAGTCTAATAATCTTAATACACCTCAACTGTGGGGACTATTTTCCTGACTTATAATGGAGGGTTAACCTCAATGACTTTACAAGACTTTATTTTATTAATGACTCTCCCGATCAAAGGAATAAACATCTCCATCGGGGTACAATGAAATACAATGAGTGAATACATTCTGAAATTACAAATACATCAACATGACTAAATTGTGTATCAGTCACAAGAAATATTATATACAGGGATATTGAGCATCAGGATCAAAGTGTCTTTTGGCTTAAATCAAACCAATCATCTACATGAAGTAGTGAGAAATAAGGGTGAACAAAGAATGTTTAGTTAATAAAAACATAAACATATTATGTGGTGAAGGGTGCACTAAGTGTTTCATGGTCTGGTATGAAGGAATGATGAAAAAGATACTTAATCATGGGTACAGAAGGTTTGTTTTAGTTACATAATGTAACAAACCCCAAAAACCGGTCAAAAATGCATATATTAAAAAAATTGCAAATATAATTCTTTTCACATAATAGCTGGCTATAACCTTCATAAAAATTCATCCTTAATATTTGAGAAAATAACCAACATGGAAATCCATAAGAAGAAATAGCCATTCACAATTAAATATACCTTTGTAACCAGAAAAGTCATTTCCACACTGAAACTAACCTTTTTGACATCCACATTCCACCTTTTTCCTTTTTGTCTTTCACTATGGACTGCGGACCTCAAAAACTCAACACATGATGACTTCGTTCATCCATACTTCCTCTTTGTTCCTTTCTCCTTTCTTCCTTTCACTACAAAACTTGAAAGTGGAAAACATAGCGTTCAATGGAGTTCTTCAACCATGATTCCACCTTCCAAATTCTGCACTTCCATTTTTCTCCCTTTTGACCTCAAAAATAGGGAATCAGAAACTTAATGTGCGATAGAAACACTTAATGGCTCTCCCACCTTCTTCCTTAAGTACTTCCACTTTCCTCCTTTCCGACCTCAAAAATCAGAAGTCGGAAACATAGTGTTAGACAAAGTCCTTCAACCACAGTTTAAACTTCCACTTTCTGCCTTTTGAACCTCGGAACTCAGAATTCAGAAACATAAAGTTCGATAGAAATAATTAACGACTTTTTCACCTTCTGCATCCGCACTTCCGCTTTCCACCTTTTTGACCTCGAAACTCGAAACTCGAAAACATACCTTTCCTATATTGACTTTTCCTTTTTCCACCTTCTGCTTGACTTCTTCCATGCGGTCAATATTATGGGATCGATCTCAAGCGTCAATCTTGAATTCTGACTTTTCCTTTCTGCTTTCCACTGTGCAGATCGCGGATCGCGGAAGTATTAACAATCTTAACTTTTATTTCCACTTTCCTCTTTCCACTGTACGGATCATACATCGTGGAAGTCTTAAACTTCCTAAGAATTAACTTTCTTTCCACTTTTTGCCTTCCACTGTGTGGATTGCGGATCACGGAAGCCTTAACATTCTTGAGACTTAACATTTCCTTTCTGCTTTTCGACTTCTGACTTCGCCTTCCACAAGTGGATTCCGGAAATCGAGAAAATACATATTAACTTCAACTTAGCCAAATTTTTTGAATTTTAAACCAGAATTATGGTCTTCCTGAACTTAAGAGAATGTGGTGGAAAACCTAGGCATATTCAGATGCAAAATATAGGAATCTTAACCACAATAAACCCTACTAGAAATTTGTGACAAGCTCTCAACACATTCAACTCCTTCATAAGTAAATAAGGGATTCCCACACTCTTGAATCTTGCAGGGACAAATAACAAGTGCATTTATATCATTCATAACTATAAGTATTATCCATGAACTTCACCAGGCCTGGGATGGTGCAACCCATACCAAAACTCCAGTCTGCCCACCGGGGAACAAATACACAAGGTGATTAAACCAGGGAAACATACAGTAAACCACCAACTCTTTTCAAAAAATGTTAAGGTATTAAAGGGAAGCCCTAAACAAGTCACATTGTTTCAAACATAGTAGGAGTCTCCAGTTCCAAAAACTCAATCAAACTTACCAGTTATACTGGGTTGATAGGAAGAGTGGGTGCATTCCAAGCAATCATAACCATCCCCCACAAAGCAAGAGTACTTCTCCTAGGAGAATGACAAACCCCAATGTAGGGAACAACCAAAGTGTAAAATTTGAGCACAAGGATCTATTGATCAACACACAACTCACAAGAAACATCACACAATTTTACTCAGAAATTGAAGAATGAAACAGTGCAAAAATGGCTTACAACTATGAAAGATTTCATTAATCAAAAGTAATAAGATAATCAATTACAATGAAGTACAATGGATAAATATCCTCATGCAATTGGAATCCATGTGAGGAAACTCGAATTGGTATAACTCTACTTGATTGAATGGTTAACTGACCTTGTCTAAATCGTTATCAGAGTTCAGAATCACAACTCAAGTGTCTAATTCAGTGTTAACTAGTCTAACTGACTAAGGTAGTTGATTAAATGTGCCTCACATGCATGCATCCATGCAAACCTAGCACTAACTAAGTACAACTGAGTGTAACATACTAGAACTGAATGTAACTAACTCCTAACTTAGCTTGACTAGTCACCAATTGAAATCAACTGATGGAGGTTGGTGTCAGCACTCCCAGTGGCTCCTAATTTCTAGGGATTGATCTAGGAGGCTCCTAAACTAATGCATGCAAGTGCAATCAGTGGAATTTGGCCTCAATTAGTGCTCCCCACACTTTAGTAACTGGTGCATGTCACCCAATTAGGCCAAGTGGACACAATGGTGTTAGTGACTAAAAATAGACTGAAAGGACTCCTGATTTAGACATGACTCCTAATTTAGACATAATGACCAAATTGGAAAAGGAAGGATTATAATCCTAACACCCCCCCTAAATGCTAACTTGGACAATTTTTCGGCCCTGGTAACTAATACCATAGGTAACTCATTACATCAAGTAAAGTAACTTCTCAATACAAGGAGTTGGGGAAAAAACCACCTGGGAAAAAATCCCCCCCTCTAACAAAACAGATATACTCAGGATTCAAGTTTGAAAAACTTGAAAATATGTTGTTGCAATCTCTATGATGTTGTGAAGAATCATGCATGATGTTCTATGCACAGGTATCCTGGGGCCTGGCATGTAGACTTCTCCATCTTCTCCCAAAATGATGATGGAATGAAGGAGGAATGTAACATTTTCCTCTTTCCAGATGAAGAGGTCTATGAACCACTCTATTATTCTAAATGCAGTGTAACTGATCAGCCCTTTCCATGTAGCATCTCACAGGAAGTTTGTTGCATCTCTTTAAAGGAGGTAATATTGTATGACATAGCACAAGGTTCTTTGTCTTCTGAGTGTCACATGGATTTCCAGACATCTTACTAGATTCCCACTTGGGAGCAGGGATTGGATCTAGATATGAATCACCCTGAAGCTCAATCCCATAAACTAATACAGTAGATTATGCAATACTAATGGAAACTGCAAAAGAAGTAAATGGAATGTTTATACCTTCTCTTTCAAGTGGCTGCTAAGAGTGCACTGGTTCTGAAAATGGCATGAAGTATGAGAACTCATATTCATTGGAGGCATGATTTGCAGTACCCTTCTCTATGATGTTCCCAATAGAGATATATGTGATCTCCACTAAGTCAGTACCAAATATCACTCCCTTTGGAGAGCCACTATGATTCATATGGTATACAGATAACAAATTTGCAGCTAAGGAGGGCACATAAAGAACATCTTTGAAATTTCCATGTTCAAACTTAATACAACCCTTCCCTTTGGCATTAATTTTACTGTTATTTCCCATCTGAATACTAGGACCATCAAAATACTGCAAGGAAGAGAATGATTCTCTAGAATCACTGAGGAAGGCATGTGATGTTGAACAGATAGCCTTTAGTGCATGGCATGTCTTTTCATGTTCTTCAGTTTCTTCTTTATGGTCAGCCTTCCTTGCGCTAGAAGGTACAATAATGTTATGTTTCTTTAGAAGAAGAGTTATCTCATCAATTTTTCTTCTTGTGCAGGATCTTTCTAGATGAAAACCCTTCCACAATAAGAACAGAGGGTCTTTCCTTTGCCATTTTTCTTGCTCCTCTTTGAACCTGAAGTCTCATTTGACTGCTCTTTCTCCATAGGAGACTCATCCTTTTTGTTCGCTTTATCATTCGCTACCTTAGGTCCTCCAAAAACTAGAGTTTGATCTCTAGAATATCGAATGATCCCCATTTGGATCAATTTTTCATGCTCCTGGGTGAGAGATTCAATGAAGGAGTTAAGAGTAGGAATCCTCTAATTTGGAGCAGTGAGATTTAAATAATGAGAGGTTGATACAAAGACTGAGTATTTTGCACCAATTTTTGAGAGAATAGCAAGGATGAGTTGATCATCCTCTTTCTCAACCTTGCACGGCTTTAACTGGAACACTATATGCTTGAATTTGGTGAAGAAGTCAATTAGTGTTTCGAAATTGGATGAATGAAGAGAAATCAACTCATTCTCTAGTTGATAGATTCTAATATCATCTTTCTTATCAAATAAGGAATAAAGCTTATCCCAAACCTGCTTGGGAGTCTTCAGTCCATTGATGTGAAAGAGAAGATCTCAATAGATTGAGAGGAACAAGCATCCATAGGCTTCATCAATCCTATTCTAGTACTTTTCTTTGTCAACATAATGAATTGGCTCTGCCTCTGTCTCCATTTTCAATCTGAAGAGCCTTTTGGAGTAAAGCTGCATTTCCATGTCCTCCTTCCACTGGTGGTAGTTGAAAGGAGTGAGAAGCTCCATTGGTCGGACCATTTAGAGAGCAGTGAAGGAGACTGAGCTACTGTAGTGAATGCAGTGAAGGAGACTGAGATGCTTGTAGCAAATGCAGTGAAGGAGAATCATAAACCTATAAACACATAATAAAATAGACAAAGTAAGGTCGACATTCTGTAGTTTTGGAATTTCCTTCACACCGATCATAATTGATCAACAATTACTTTTCTTGGGATATTAAATGGTAAATTCTCTGCTTCTGGTGTAGTACTGGAAGGAGCAATTTTTCTCAAAAAAAATTGATCCAAGTATGAATTTGTATTTGGAGAAGTGCCTTGCCCATTTGAGGCTCTGATATCATGTAAAATTGAGCACAAGGATCTATTGATCAACACACAAATCACAAGAAAGATCACACAATTTTACTCAGACATTGAAGAATGAAACAATGCAAAAATGGCTTGCAACTGTTAAAAATTTCATTAATCAAAATTAATTAGATAATTAATTACAATGAAGTACAATGGCTAAATATCCTCATGCAATTCGAATCCATGTGAGGAAATTCAAATTGGTTTGACTCTACATGACTGAATGGTTGACTGACCTTGTCTAAATCATTATTGGAGTTCATTGTGAGTTCATCGAAGTTCAAAATCACAACTCAAGTGTCTAATTCAGTGTTAACTAGTCTAACTGACTGAGGTAGGTGAGTAAATGCACCTCACCTACATGAAGCCATGCAAAACTAGCGCTAACTGAGTATAGCTGAGTGTAACAGACTAGAACTGATTTTACCTGACTCCTAACTTAGCTTGACTAGTCACTAACTGAACTCAACTAATGGAGGTTGGTGTCAGCAGTCCCAGTGGCTCCTAATTTGTAGGTATTGATATAGGAGGATCGTAAACTGATGCATGCAAGTGAAATCAGTGGCAGATGGACTCAATTAGTGCTCCCCACACTTTAGTAACTGGTGCATATGCCCCATTTAGGCCAATTTGACCCAATGGTGCTAGTGACTAAAAACAGACTGAAAGGACTCTCGATTTAAACATGACTCCTGATTTAGACATAATGACCAAATTGGACAAGGAAATATTATAATCCTAACACATAGTAGGTTTACCAAACCAGTAATACGCTATATAACCAAAGAAATCAAGATCATAAGAATACACACCGGTTCACCCAAACCATACTTTCATAAACAACGCTATAAGCCTGCTCAATAACTCAACTTGAAATATTGTATATCTGCAACAATAAGCTTAAGGTTGCAGAGAGAATTGACCCTTGCAGTGATCAATTCAACGACATTTACAAAAGGATTAAAGGATGTATATCTTCACTACATTCATGGATGAGATCGACATATCTACAGCCGAGAACAATTCTGCTGAAAGAAACTAATGCCTGGGATAAGTGTAGAGAGATACAAGTAATCTTGGATAAAAACACCTTTATGATCAACGAAAAAGATCGATCTCAGAGGATATCAACGGCTATGATCCATTTAGTGGGGATAACTAGCACGATATAATAAAATCCTGGTGTGCGCAAAATCCTTATCAACTCCTCCCTATGGTGTTTGAGATCCATCGTCGATTTAGATTTGATGGTCCTCAGGGATTTCACACGTTCAACAAGCAAGGGAGTTAACGATGAGGGGTGCATGAAATAATCATGTAATATAGTTCAACGTAGACTTGAAGTCCTCTCTTCGCTAAGCATTAGAGGGATCATAGGTCGGGTTGGTTAACTTTAGCAGTTCAGTTAAAGTTGTAGCCGTCTATAAACTTGTATCATTCTATCTAAGGATTGTATAAAACGGTCCTAACATCACAGGAATAGCACATTCTGGAGAAAAAAAATGCGGGATTTAATAACAGCTAGAGAATACTTATATGTGCACCCACACCCGTATAACAACAATAGATTCATCAGGAAACCTAAGGCATTCTCTTATCCTTACAGCAACATGGAAATCATACAGATATACATCTGCAGACATTCCCTAAGCTCATCAGTCAAAGGAAACCATACAGTAAACTGGTAATTCCTTACAAAGCACTATCACACCATATTAATTGCCATTTACTCTAAGACAATATGCCAACATCCCACAATAGGGTATAAATTAATAGTTCATATGCGTCATTAAATCTAAGTTGTTAATCCATCATTTCATTGACATTAAAACACATCTTTAACATGAACAAACATACCTGTAAATCAATAAAAATAGCAGAAACAATACTCAGTAATGGAACCTATTTTGAATCGAACCACAATCAAAATGGAATAGCCACCTTCCACCCAGCCATAGATTAGCCAGGGATATCTTCGTCCTCAATCACCCCCTATCTAAGCTATGCATGCCAAGAGTGGTGAAATTCAAACCTAGTTCCAGTTCTCCAGTGAGAAATTATTTCGTAACACAGAGTGCAACAAGAAATGCCTTCCTTCAACATACTCTGCGGTGTCCCCTCCTATCATATGCTTCCTTCTTTTATCATTTTTTCCTTATTTAGCTATTTTGCAGCTAACGTCCAATTCCCTAGGAATTTCTACTACCACCACGTCTTTGATTCCCTAGGGTGGGTCTAGAACCCTATTGGAATTCCCACGCCTAGTGTAACTTCCCTAACAGTGACCCTTCACCTCCCCCACTCTTCGCATGCATAGTTTCCTCATTCAACATGGCTTCCCCTATCATCTAGTTCTTTTTAATTACACGCATAATGTTTTAGTTACATTTTTCATCGTAGGACCAATTAGCATATTCCAAGTCCTCCAATCACATTCAAACAAAACAATAAAATTAATATTACATAAAAATGTTTTTGTATTGGAGGATATTACATCCCCCCCTATTGCAACAATGTGCACATTGTTCTTAGTTGTCTTTCGTAGCTTCTAGAAGCCCCCTCTAATTCCTAAGTACTACTTTCTTCCTATCCATTCTTGCGCACGACCCTCTTATCTTAACATGTCTCTGATGACTTAACTTGATCATTTTATTTTTCCATCTATCTCTTCTTGGTCTCCAATACTACAAATAAATATTTTAAAGAATTTGATGTAAACTTTACATCCTGGTCAAAAAATTAACCTCTTTGGTACTCCATGAAGTTGGAATACCCCTTTCTGGAAGTATCTATGCAATATTAACAACTTCATTAGTTGACTTTACAGGAGTACAAGAGAAACTTGCTTGACTTATTATAATGTTACCATCATAATTGGATTATGTTGATTTTCATGTTGATGGCAAACCTGTGCTGAAATCCAAGGTTATTACCTTCAAGTTTCCTTTGGGAATGGGCAACCACAAATTTGGGTCAAAATATTTTCTTCCTAAGGGCTCTTAGCACCTTTTGATAGCCAGGGTGTCTTGCATAAGGAGGTTTATGCATCTCATTTACAATTAACAATTGCAAACCTGCAACATCATGCATGTATAATCACATAAAAATCAGCGAGAAGGTACTCAACCCACTGAATAATTATTGGATTTTTTAGCTCAATAGTCAATATTTTCCCCAAGCACATGTTTTTCCTCGTCTCCCCTACATGACATACAAGCACACAGTTCACATGACAGGTCAATCATAAGGAAATTTCTCTCATAAATTTGTCATATCTATTTCATATATCAGTTAAATTTCCCAATCATAAGTTCCTTGTCCTTTTTTGTATCCTATAGATCAAAACACTTAGTTTCTTCAGTCTCTTACCTAACATGTTTCCTACATCAAAGAGTCAATATCACGGATAATCAAATCACATGATGCATTTACAATTATGTCTCCTACAAAGCTTAGATTTTGCAGCCAATCCTTATATTTTTTGGCTCCGATGAGGGGAATATCTTACCCCTATTACTTACATTTGTAGCCACACATAACATGCCATCATAGCACAATCCTAAAATAGTAAGATTTCAAAACCGAAATTTACAACTATGTGTTGTTCATAATTAAATTTTACTGTCCTGAGAGCCTTCTCATGACGTTTGGCCTTTGTGCATGGTAGATTCTGTCTTTATTTTATGGGGCATACCCATACTACCTATAATATCCACTTCCAATCCTCCAAGAAATTGTGAGCATCCCTGGACACCATCCTTTTATCACAGGAATTATAATGATCTTTGAAATTGCGGCATGAAGTACTATACAAAATTGCAAGTATTTTCACCTTATTTATGAAAATAAAGTATGCTTCCAATACTCATGATTTCACAATTATTCTCCATGCAATTTTGTACTTTCAACAAAGCATTCAATCAAACATGACTATCTTTTTCCATGTAATTATTTTCCTTGTATTCTTTTTCCATAGAAAAAAATAATATTATTTTCCTTGTATTCAAAGCAGTCCATGAAATGATCTCATAACTGCTAATAATTCTATCATTTTAGTTATTAAATAATTTTCCATGTAGTAGTTATATCAAAATCATGCATTTACAAAATGTATCTTGTATGTAACCACACATACCTTGGCCTCAAAGTTCCAAGTGCTCCTAGGATGAATCCTTCTTTTAGAAGTTCTAACATGAGTATATGTACATGAGGTTCATCTTCTCATGGAACTACGAGTTCACCTACAGGCCTCCTCAACGTGTATATACATTACTCAACCGATACTATAGAACCTAACACCTCCTTGGGTGCTCCATGGAAGTTCTGTTCCAGAGCCTAACACCTCTTTTGGGTGGTCAATGGCAGTTATTTCTCACCATGCTTAGGCGCTTCCTTTTCGAACACCATAATACCTAGGGGTTATTCTCTTCACGGAGCCCCCACCATCTTGACAGTCCCCTTATGTGGTGTGAATATGTGTGGAAATAAGACTAACCATATTTCTTACACCTGGGCGTCCCTAGCGATGCATACTGGTGCCTAGTTGGCGGGGGGAAAACTATGTACCCCAAGTACATATTTCCTCCTTATACCATTTTTCTCAACTTTATACGAAGAATCACCTTCTCATATCATTTCCATTACCAAGTCTGGTACATGCAGTTATTCCACCAGCAATAAATCACAATCTTTATAACTTGGATTGGTATAGGATCAATATTTCTATTTGTCGCATATATATATTGTTTTCAGAAATGGCAATTTTTCATACTTACATAGCATGCTCTTGACATTATCAATTATCAACTATGGTCCATCATAAATGCAATGGATTATATTGATGACAACATCTTGCTAGTATTTCATAGTATAAAACAAATCATATTGATTTCAAATCTTACCTAATTGATTTGTCTCATACAAGAGGTTACACAACCCTAACACCAACGTATCGATCATAAATTTTTTGTCCTAGCCTTTTTTCACAGGGCTATTGGTTACCTAAATGCTATCACCAACATCTCCAACCATACTTCCATGCCCTTGGTCGTGCAGTTATTGTCAACGACCATAATCTCATAGACAACAATAATTATCAATAGTTGTTCATTGCATAGGTAAAACCCCACTATTTTTACCATTATGCATTATTGCATGTATGTAAAACACCTTCACTAGCACTATGCCCTATCTATTAATATGCCTACTAGTGCATATTCATCTAACCTATCAAATTTCTTTCATTCCCAGCATTATTATGCCACAGTTTTATGTACATGGAATTCTTAAAATAAATATATTGGCAAGAGAAGAGTTGACTTATCCTAGTCAGTCCAATGGAAAAAGTCCCTTTGGGGAATTCTACAAGTCTAGCTCTAAAATTTCTTAACAATTTTATCCTCGGCCACATAAATAAAGTTTTTTATCAAAACAATCCATTATTACTTGATGCTTTGCTAAATAGTCCATGTCAATAATCATATTATACATACACTGCATGTCTACTAAGGTTAATATTAACAACATATGCATGAATCAAAATCTAACAATATTATGTTTCATGATTCACAAGGATTCCAGGATTCTTATTCATTCTATTCACTAATATGTAAACTTATCCACTTCACAGGAACAAATTTTCTTATAGTGCATATCTAATTCACAGTAAGAACCCTTATGTTTTCTTTTGGATGTCCAAGTAAACACACCAAGCATTAATAGTACTCTAAGTGCTCATCCGAGTTATCCAACACCAATATAATTAGATGTAAACCAATCAAATTATACCTTATGGCCTTATACTTTATCTTTACCATACTCATATAATATGAATTACCTTTTGTTTAGCTCTGATGGCTGATAGAATTAGCTAGTGCTTCTTTTGCTTTACTTTGGTAAGTTGGCAGGGATTCATCATCCTTATGGTGCTGCAACTTAAGGTGGATCTTGGATCACTTAATATAGCAAGGGTGGGATTAGAATTAATACCTTCCCTTCCCCATGGTCCCCACTAGTTTCATTTCAGCAAGGTATTAAATATATTCCAAGGTTCCCTCAGCAAGGTACTTTCAATAGTGCCCCAAGGATATACTTTCTTTGAACAAGACCCCTAGATAGATTTCCTAGTGAAGGATGTTAGCACCACATTCTACATCCTTCGTACTTGATAATTATACTTGAAGTTAATTTTCAATAAGGCCACCTGAGTCATGCTTTATCAGTTACACGATTAGTACTCACTCTTCAACAACAATATATATATATATATATATATATATATATAACATCACTAAATTAGATGCAATAATTCCCATCTAGTTGAGAACCAAACGAGGCCATAACAACCTATCACTTTTCACACAAAGCATAGCCCCTCTCATAACTTATTCAATAAGACATTTTCCATCAACCAAAATCATTCATACATCAATCCTTATGCATACATGGTCATCAATTTATAACATCTTAACCTATTTTAGTCCTATCTCCATCATGTAACGTCCATCAAGGAAAACCATGCATGCATAGAGCATCCATTTTAGTACAATAATGAAACTCATCAATCATCATACACCCATTAGAATACATGGATCAAAATCCACCCAACTAATATACATCCAGGGTACATTAACCGGGATTTCCCAATAAAAAGAACGATGATCATTTAGCATGGTTCAAATGCAAATAGGTGTTCTTGTGGCTTTGTTGTACATAAATTTTTTTATTTACACTAAACATCCCAATACAATGATTAGAACGAAGCTTCCCATAATTCAGCGAAACTAGATGTTCCCAAAATGTGATAGGCTTGAATCCTCTAAGATCGAATGCCAATGTAACAAACCCTAAAAACCTTTCAAAAATGCACATATAAAAAAGAAATTTGCAAATATAATTCCTTTCACATAATAGTTGGCTATAACCTTCATAAACATTCATCCTTAAGCTTTAAGAAAATAACCAACATGGAAATCTGTAAGAAGAAATAGCCTTCCGCAATTAAATCTACATCTGTAACCAGAAAATTTGTTTTCACACTGAAACTAACCTTTATGACTTCCTCCTTCCGCCTTCCACCTTTCCTCCTTTCATTGAGGACTATGGAACTCAAAAACTCAACACGCGATGACTTCGTTCATCCATACTTCTGCTTTCCAACTTCCGCGTTTCACTGTGGAGCACAGAAGTCAAAAACATAGCATTCGATGGAGTCATTCAACCACAGTTCCACCTTCCGCCTTTCGTACATCTACTTTATTCCCTTTCGACCTCAGAAATTGGGAATCAAAAAATTAATATGCGACGGAAACACTTAAGGACTCTTCCACCTTTCTCCTTCCGCACTTCCTCTTTTTGCCTTTCTAATCTCTAAACTTGAAATTCAGAAACATAACGTTTGATGAAGTCATTCAACCATGGTTCCGCCTTCCACCTCTTGCACTTCCACTTTCTGCCTTTTCGGCCTCGAAAATCGAAACTCAGACACATAAATTTCAATGGAAATACCAAATGGCTCTTATGCCTTTTGCACTTCCTCCTTCTACCTTTCTGACCTCGAAACTCGAAAACATACCTTTCTTGTATTGACTTTTCCATTTTCCACCTTCTGCTTAACTTCTTCTACACTGTTGATCTTGCAGGATCGATCTCAACCGTCGATCCTGACTTCTAACTTTTCCTTTTTGTTTTGTACGTAATCCTTATCAACTCTTCCTTATGGTGTTTGAGATCTGTTGTCGATCTAGATCCGACAGTCCTTAGGGATTTCACATGTTCAAAAATCAAGGAAGTTAATGATAGAGGGGTGCATGAAATAATAATGTAATCTAGTTAAACGTAGACTTGAATTCCTCTCTTCACTAATCATTAGAGGGATCATAGGTCAGGTTGGTTAACTTTAGCGGTTCGGTTAAAGTTGGAGCCGTCTAAAAACTTGTATCATTATATCTAAGGACTATATACAATGGGCCTAAAATCACAGGCATAGTACATTCTGGAGAAAAACATTGTGGGATTTAATAACAGCCATACAATACTTATATGTGCACCGACACTCGTATAATAGCAATACATTCATCAACAAACCCAGGGCATTCTCTTATCCTTACAGCAACATGGAAATCATACAAATATACATCTACACACATGGCCTAAGCTCATCAGTCAAAGGAAACCATGCAGTAAACTGGTAATTCCTTACAAAGCACTACCACACCATATTAATTTCCATCTACTCTAATACAAGATGCCAATGTCCCGCAATAGGGTATGAATCAATAGTTCATAAGCACCATTAAATATAAGTTGTAATCCATAATTTCATTGACATTAAAAAACATCTTTAACATGAACAAACATACCTGAAGTTCAATAAAGATAGCAGAAATAATACTCAGTAATGGATCCTATTGTGAATCAAACCCCAATGAAAAGGGAATAGCCATGTTCCACCCAACCACAGATTAGGCATGGATCTCTCTGTTCTCAATCACCCCCAAGATAATCTATGCATTCCAAGAGTGGTGACAGTAAATCCCAGTTCCATTTCTCTAGGGAGAAATTCTTGCATAACACAGAGTGCAACAAGAGATTCTTCCTTCAGCATACTCTGCGGTGTCCCCTCCTAGCATATGCTTCCTGCTTTTATCCTTTTCTATTTTTCCAGGTCTTTTGCAGCTAATGATCAATTCCCCGGGAATTTTCACTACCACCACGTCTTTGATTCCCCAGGGTGGGTCTAGAGCCCTACTGGCATTCCCACACCTGGTGTAACTTCCCTGATAGTGACCCTTCACGTCCCCCACTCTTCGCATGCATAGTTTCCTCATTCAACATGGCTTCCCCTGTCATTCCATTTTTTTTATTACAAGCATAATGTTTTAGTTACATTTGTCCTCCTAGGACCGATTGTCATATTCTAGTTCCATCAATCACATTCAAACAAAATAATAAAATTAATATTCTATAAAATAATAAAATTAGTATTACATAATAATAAAGTGTAAATCTTGTGATAAAAGGATTGTATACATAGAGGCCCACCGCATTGCTTGGATGTTTGGAAGTTATAGATTGCAGGTAGAATTGACTAAAGACATGGCAGTATGGTTATATCCAATAAAATAAAGATAAGAATCTACCAAGTGCAAGGACCAAATGTTTGAGAAGGACCTCATGGTGGTGAAAACTAAACAAAATAGATTTATAAATCCTAGATCTGGAATTTCGATACTTTTATATTGATGGTTTGACTAATTTAGAAATGTGTTAAGATGATGTATTATACTATGGTTGTCTAGGTTGGTAGCAAGTGTAAATGATAGGGGGTAAGTGCTCCCACTTACCAGAGCCAAACAATAAGAGGATGGCCTCAGGATCGAGAACATCAAATTATGTAGGAGACACAATTGTAAATTCATAATTTGATTTGATTAACTATGTACTAATGGTTTGATGTAGGAACCATATCAGGAAATACATTGCAGAAAAACCATGTATGGTGTCCTGCAAGAAAAAAACACCAATTGATATGATAAATTTTTCCCTTGAGGAAGGTCTTGTGGGTGCCTTTGTTGTCTAAAATCAAAGTAGGATACCTGTGGAGTTAGAAGGAGTTGCTTATAAGAATATGCATTTGGGTTGTTTAGCATCTTCTCGCTGATATACATGCCTGATATTGCAGATCTAAAATGCTTTAATTCAAATCGGTTGCACAAACCTCCTTTGCAGGGAACCCTGGTTACCAAAAGATGATAACAACCCTCAGGAAGCAAGTCTTTTGGAAAACAATAAAATTGAAGGTAGATCTATTAGATTACATGTCTAAATGTTTGGAATGTCAATAGGTGAAGGAAAAACATGAACATCCAATAGTTTTCTTACAACCCTTACCAAATCCTGAATGGAAATGGGAGGTAATATCTTTGGATTTTATCACAGGTTTTCCATTGACTCAAAAACAACATGATTCAATTATGTTTTTAGTGATAAATTAAGCAAGTCTACTCATTATATACCTGTGAAATTGACTTAAAAGGATGTCAATGTTGCAGAAATATTCCTGAAAGAAATATTTCGACTTCATGGAGTGCCAAATTTTGTAATTTCTGACCAGGATGTCAAGTTTACATCAAAATTTTTGAAATCATTGTTTGCAGTGTTGGAAACCAAGATAAAATTCAACACTAGCTACCACCCTGAAACAGATAGACAAAGAGAATGAACAACCAAGTCATCGAGGACATGTTGAGGATGTATGGCATCGAAAGACCCACTAAGTGGGAAGAATATCTTCATCTAGAAGAGTTTGCATACAATAATGGCTACCAAGCCTCTACCAAGATGAGTCCTTTTGAAATTTTATATGGGCATAAGTGTAATACTCCAATATCATGGAGAATCCTTGTCGATAGATTAATGTGAGGACCTGATTTATTAGCAGATATGGAACTAACCATGAAACAGGTACAACAAAACTTGAAGGCTTCTTAAGACAGGAAGAAACGTTATGCTGACTTAAAAGTAACTCCTAGAGAGTTCCAGGTGGGTGATCATGTATACATAAATGTAAAGCTAAGAAAAGTACCTTGATACTGGGAAAGTATTAAAAACTGGAACCCAGGTATTGTGGGAAATTTGAAATTCTACCTAAAGTGGGGCCAATTTCCTACTAGTTAGCCCTACCACCCAATATTAAAGTACATAATGTGTTTCACGTTTCTATATTGAACAAATATGTTCATGATGTTTCTCATGTGATTGATTGGAATGTAATCTAGGTGGAACCTGAGGGAGAGTTCCAAGTGGGACCGGAGCCCATTCTCGACAGGAGAGAACTTTTAGTCCAGAACCGTACCATCGGGAAGGAAAAGGTGAAATGGAAGTACCTTAGTCCAAAAGAAGATACTTGGGAGATGGAAAGTAATATGCAGGAGGCATATCCAGACTTATTCTAAGAGGCTGACATGGATGAATAAAAGAAATATTTATAACGGTGAGTATGGTGTTAACTTTTAAGGGGAGGTGTATGTAATACCCCTTGAATTAATAATTATTAATTCTGTTGAAAAATACTTTGATTATTATTTTATTATTCGTTAATAGGAAAGTCAAGAATAGAACATTTTGTAATAAAACATTCCTTAATAATAAAAGATCATTTGAAGGGAAAAAAAAGTGGAAGTAGCTATTGAAAGATTTTTCGCTGGCCCACAAGAGGGAAATGACAAATGGCAGATACCATCCAGGGAGAACTCTAGATGAAGCAGGCATCATCCCCAAAAATCGGGTCTGCACTCCTAGTCGGGATGCTAAAGAGAAGGAGGCTCATAAATGACAAAGTCCTAGGAAAAATACTATTTAATAGTATGTCCATGAGCAACAGGAGGATAGCATTGGATAGGGATTAACATATGTGTAATGCAAGAGATGTCGCATTAAGAAATTTTTTTCTTGTGGTTCAACGAACAGGCTCAGGGGTTTTGAAGAAAATAATTTGGTTGCTCTAGGAGTTGGTTGGGAGGAACAACTTCTCCACTTTTGTTTTCCCAGCCTTGGTGCCAGGTTCCTAATCTGTTTTTCTTATGACTAGTTCTTGTTATACTAGGATGTGTATGTGAAATGTTTATGTACAGTTACATCTCCAAGAAGTAGGGTTTTGCATTTCTGTAGAACAAATATCCATGTTTTTCTAAAGTATATTAGATATGTACAATGATATTACTATAGTGATTAATAACTCGTTCTGAGATCATGAGTAAACCAAGGGACAATACAATATGAATGAATAAATGAGAAATTCATTTAGTCGGTCATAACCATAATGAATGAAATGAATAACGATAAGTTTTTTAGATTTATTGAAATAAAAATAAATTTCACAATCAGTTTTTCAGACTTATTGAAATAAAAATAAATCTCACAATCTCAAAACATTCAGAACTACTTCTTTGTCGTGTTCCCTCTGCAAATTCCCTCTCCATTATTTCGAAATAACCAAACTCAAATATTATAGTAGAAAACCCCCACTATTCCGAAACAAACTCAAACAGATAAAAGTCATATTAAATATGCTTTTACTTTTGTGGGGAGCATCTGTTTTGAAGATGACACACTGACAATGGAATGTGTCAAATTTGCAATCAGACACAATAATCATTTTTGCATTATATATGTGAATTCTTTCAATCATCAAGGTAGGACTTATGGTGTTTTACTATCAGTTTAATAGGGGTATTTTGATATTTTGTATAGTTCTTATAAACACAAATAATGAAATTATATAAACAAATAATGGGGTTATATAAACATATATACTGTTTAAAAAAAGCAATAACAATAGAGATGCAATGTCCTTTCTTATTGTAAAAGGGAATTGGAAGAAAAGTGCCAACAGGAAATTGCATATTTTTTGAACTTGTGGTTGTTTGATTATTTAATTTTGGTAGTTGGGATATTTAGGGGGCATAGTTCCAAGGGTGTTATAACATAGTTTTTCTATGAAATTTTGCTTCAAGGAGGTTTAAAGTGTTTTGTTTTTAGAATTTTGTTTGCATCAATCACTGCTAAACTATATAGAAGTTTACATATTCTACTACTCATGGATTTGAATATATGACCTGCTAGAAGGAAATACATGCTCTCGACCATTAAACCATTAAAACTTAAAAACTGTCATTTACATAAATTAAAATGTTTTAATAACTTGCAAAATATAAAATCATATTTCAATAAAATTAAAATTCTTTAATAATGTAAACAATGTTGTCATAAACTAGCCATATGACTCTTGTGATTCATTATTATGGGCTTATAAACAATATGTGGGTCCACTCTCTGCTGCTATGGGTTATAAACTAAGCCCATCATATGACTCTTGTGACTCATTATTATGGGCTTATAAACAATATGTGGGTCCACTCTCTGCTGCTATGGGTTATGATTGTATTGCTTCCTCGCTCGACACTGTGGGTCAGCCTTCTATCCTTGACATGCTCTCTAAACTCAATATTCCTTTGAAAATTGGTTGCTTCATCTGGTTGACGGTCAGGAGTCAGATTTTGACCTGGGATCAATTGCAACATCAGCCTCAGGGCATGCAGGGCCCGAGCAGATGTGTTTTATGTTGTAGGGGAGAAGATAATGCCCGGCATCTCTTCCTTGACTGTCCATTCTCCAAAAGGGTCTTTTCCTACTTTGAAGATCGTTATAAGATACCTCCTTCTCATTTTGACTTTGTCTCCTCCTATCTGGAACATTGGTTCAACAGTATACCGGTTTATGCTCATTTCAGATATCTTCCTATTTTCTTCTATTGGTGTATCTAGAAACACAGAAACCGATGCATTTTTTACAATAAACTGCCCATTGTCCTTGCTCCTCTTAAACAGACTGATAACCTCATTCTTTTGTATCCGGTTCCTCCAAAAAAAAAAACAGAATTATTGGCCCTAGTCCCTTGATCTATTACCCATGTGGCTTTTTTGATGGAGCTGCTGTAGGAAATATTGGTGGAGTTGGATTTGTGATTCAACTGAATGCTACATATTTTATAAACTTTTCTGTGGACTGTGGCAGTAGTACAAACACTCGATCTGAGCTACTAGCACTATGGGCTATTCTGAGGGTCAGCAAGCTGATGGGAATGCCAATGCACTCTATATTTGGTGATTCTCTAGTCATTATCTCTTGGGTAAACAGACTTGCTTCTCTTAATGTCCCATCTCTGATTCATTGGTGTGATGACATCCTTTCTATGCTGCAATCAGTGACCTTCAAACATATTTTTCGTGAGCATAACCAGCAGGCTGATGGTCTTTCCAAGCAGGCTTTGGAGTTGGATATGGGTTTCGGCATATTTTTTGAATCTCTGGATGGCATGATCATTGATCATGGGCAATTTAAGCTTTTCTAGCTTGTGCAGGGCCATATGCTCTAGTTTTCTCTTGGCACTTATGTGTTTTGATTGAAATAGTTCTTAGATATTATAGAAGAGACTTATAGCCTGCATGTTTTTCTCAGGATTAGTCTATTTTGAGGTCATCCTAGAACTATTTATCAGCATATTCTGACCTGTATAACAAGAATGATGAGGAAGTGTGCAATAGACAGACTTCGTGCTTCTATGCCCCTTAGATTGGCTGTTTGGATGTTACTTAGATAGTAATTGTTTTATTTTGATGGGGTTCCTATATGAGCATTAATATGCAATGACCGAGAAGCCCTCTGTTGGCAGTATGTATAAGATGTCTTTTGATTCATGATTAAATAACAAAGACTGGTATTTTTTCCTTTGAAAAAAACTAGTCATCATAAATTAATATATATTAAAAAATAAATACAAATTAAAAAAATACCGAATCACATATTACAATAAAATTAAATACTCACTCCCATATCAAATATGGGTAAGTAAACAATTAATAATTAGTAAAATAATTCACGCTTCAAAAAAAAGGATGAAGTGGAAAGTTATAATTACTTGTACCTTGATTATCAAGGCGAGAGAACTTTGGCACTAGTAATCAAAGTTGACAAATATAGCGAAGGAATTCTCAAGAAGGTGACAAGGGATGTGGTGAATATTGGCCATGGGTAAGTTTGTGTGCAAAATAAAACAGGGTATGAATTTAACCGAAAAGAAAGGGAAAGGAAAAGTGATCTCTTTAGAATAAATCTCCATCTTTCAAGCATTAATAAATCAATAGGAGTATGTAAGTGTCTTTAGAATACGATATTGAAGGAAAAGCTAATGCAGATTCAAGCAATAGGAGTATGTAAGTGTATTTTCGATGTTGTCAAAAAATTAGTTCCACACTTTGCAAGGTGCACTGAGGGTGACTGATGGGATCCGGTTACATCTGTGGTAGATATGCTCATATGCTAGATGGTTCTTTGTTTGTAAAACCAATAGTGAAATAATGAAATAATTACATTGTGGTTGGATTTTTCATTCTCACTATTTTCTATATAGAGTTTTAAACATAAAATATTTTATATAAAAAATATTAGTTGCAATAAAAATATTTACCATAAAATAAAAATAAAATTAGAATTAATTAAGCTACCCAACTAAATTTTTAATTATGATTAAATAACAATTTAAATTTATTAATATATAAAAAAACATATTAAAAACTCAATCATTTTTATATATGAAAAAAAACATTATGTTTTTTTTTTATTTAGCAATTGTATGAAAATTAGAGGTCCATTTTTTTATTTAGCTAAATAGGAATGTGACTATGTTTTAATCTCAATTTTGATAGTATAAAATAGATTCAAGACCCTAAAAAAACCATGAGGCACTCTCCTGGATTTTTAATAATCTAAACTAGAAAGATGAGCTTATTCCAACCAAATGCCAATGGTTTTTTGTTTTTTGGTGTGCCTTATATAGGTGACATTTTGGATTGGCTCCTTCTAATCTGTGAAACGAAAATTTCTTCTCGAGCTTGCCCAAGCAGAGGGATGGTTCTAATTTTGTTATGTAATTAGTCTATCTGTCCAAGTTTGCTATTCCCTTCACCCAAGAAATATATGTGATTCCTCATTTCAAGGTAAATGATAACATGGAAGGCTTTGTTGAGGTTGTTCAACACATCATTCTTGGCTCTAGATGCCTAGAAGCATCTTCTAGGGGCCAAGGCCTAGGTTTCCTCCCCTTACCATGTCTAAGGTCCCAAGACATATACATATTACATAGAAACCCCCAATAGTTCCCATATCCCCATTCAAATGAAGAATGTCAACTTGAGAGGTCATATATAGTGATTCAAGGTGCCATTCATGGACCTTGATCCATAAAATCTAGTTCACAACCTAAAATTAAATATTTCTATACCAACCATGATTAACACCGTATCCTCCATATCTAATACTAAAAAACTCCTAATCATGGATATACCTTAAGTTAATGTTTGAGGATACCCTTAAGAGAGCATGTGTGTTGGATCAAGATGTTATTTTTGGCCTTATATGTATACAGGATTCCTTTAGGTCCTAAGGAGTAGGTTTGATCCCTCAACCATATCTATGGATATTTTATGAGTGCTGAAAGCATTATAATGCATTGTGTATTCTCTCTTAGATACAAAATATCACATACAAAAGTCCTATGTGCAGGTTCAATGCCTTGTTCATGGACCGCAACCATTAAAAACTACCTTTACGGAATAAGTCTTGATTTTCCTTCCCCAAGCATGGTCAAGGGACTATGACACATACTTACTTCTTAAATCCTCCTAATGGTTTCCATATTACAACAAAAAGAAAAATTATACTCTTCAGAAGTTAGGCATGGTTGTCTGACATATTGTTCTTTATGATGCTAAAATATTACTATAGGTCCTAAGTCTTGATGATGGGAACAATTGTTCTTATTCATTTCCCTAGCCATGCACTAAATTATTTTTTTTGTTTTCCATAATGCATGCACTTTTTGCTTCTCCATAGCGTATGTGCATTTTTCTTCTCCAAAACGCATGCACATTTTTCTTCTCCATAACGTGTGCATGTTTTGTAACTATAAAACTGGAGCAACCGAATCCGGTTGGTCCGTTAGTAGTCGAATCCGACTATCATTTTGAATGATAAATGTTATAATATATTAGATGATGAATATTACAATGATGTCTTGGCCTTAAATATGGTTTGGACTTTCATGATGAGGAGACACTTCCTTTCATACTAACCTAACTATAAATTATTTAATTAATTAATTATAATCTTATTTTATGTTCCTTACATCGCCACTCCCTTTAAGGGAGCTTTGTCCTCAAAGCTTAGATTATTGTCTTTTCATTCTCGTTTTGTGTTGAAACAATGTCATTACTTCATTTATGTCTTTTTTAGAACTTGTGTTAGGTATGTGTTTGGTCTTTACGCAATAGTTTGTCATTTTCCTTTCATTTGCAACTTGAATTTGTACCCCATTATGTTTATTATTGTTGTTCCATTTTCCATGTACATGAATATGAGGAATATTTTTGTGACTGGCCATATCAAGCATTGTTTTAGAGATCGTTTGTCCCACAATACTCATGATGTCATCATGTAATGTTTCCATTTTATTATCCTTACGATTGATCTCAAGAAGTGGTGTTTCGTGAGGCTTCTCACACTCGAAGTCACCTGATAGTGTTACATTTAGGTTTCTCCAGGGTGGTAGAAGAGTTAAGGTAGAATATGAATCTATGATATCTAATTCCTTTGACTTGGATTCCTTTGCATATTGTAGGATCCATGTTTTTTCATTGTGTGGATCGTCCTTATTATCAATGATACTAGCTTGACTCTCATTATGATCTTGGTTGAGCTTATCTTTATCAAATATATTATTGGCATTTTGGTCATCCCTACGATATTTAGTCTTCTTGTCTTGTTTATTGTCTTGATCAATTTTGTTACTCTCATTTTTGTTGACATAGTGGTCCAACATATCTGAGTTACTAATATGGTTTGTATTAGACCTTAGTTTTTGTAACATTTCCATCATCATGGTATTCTGGTTCTGTGTCATGATGCTCAAGTTTTGTGCCATGGTGCTTATGTTCTGTGTCATCACACACATCTCGTCATCTAATTCTTTTTGTTTCTCATGCATGATGTCTACTCTGTCATCAAGTTTTCTTCCTTGTACTACAACAACATCTTCTTTGATTTCTTTCTTAAGCGCCTTGTTATTTTTCATTTATTCTCTGAATTTTTCTTGGTTGGCAACGAGGACCTTGATGTCCTTCTCCAATTTCTCAAGTTTGTCTTTTAATTCCGTCGTAGCCTTGGTCCTTTTATGCAAATGTGTGTATTTGGAAGTTTATTTTGACTTATGAGGAATAAAAGACAACTAATGTCTTTGAAATAATTAATGAATTAATAATTATTATTATAATTAATTTATGTGTTGAAATAAAATAATAAATATAAAAATATTTTATTAAAAGGTGGATTAATAAGTTTTAAAATATTATATAATAATATTAATATTATTAAAAATAATATTTGTTTTATTAATATTGTTTTTGTTTTTGTTTGTTGGTCTTACTTTTTTTTTATCTTTTCTTTTTAACTTTCTTCTTTCTTTTAAATTCTTTACCTTTTTTTTCTTTTCTTTTTTACCTTTTTTTTTTCTTCTTTTTTTTATGTTTTTTGTTTTGTTTTTGGACAATGTCCTATATTCTAGGGAAACCCTAAATAATGGCAAGGGAGTTGAGAAGGTGGAGCAAAGGGAGGAGTGTGAAGTGATATGGAGTGTGGGAGTGGAGGGCAGTGGAGCGGAGAGAGATATGGGTGAAATGGAGCAGCGGAAGAAATCAGGAATTAATGAGCCGAGTCCGAGCTTAGAGTGTAGGAGCAAATCCGCTCTGATACCAAATGGAGCAACCGAATCCAGTTGTCAATTAGTCAAATCTGACTATAATTTTAATAATGAATATGAGTAATAATAATATATTGAATGATGAATATTACAATGATGTCTTGGCCTTAAATATGGTTTGGACATTCATGATGAGGAGACACCTCCTTTCATACTAACCTAACTATAAATTATTTAATTATTTAATTATAATCTTATTTTATGTTCATTAAAAAAACACATGCAAGTTTTTTCTTAGATTAACATACATGTCATATGACATGTTAGGCTTGGGATTAACCCAACCAAGCATTACGTAACAAGAGCGCGTTGTATTTTCATGTACACTATGCATGTTTCCTAAAAGTAGGATTGCATCTAAAAGGTACCTCATCTTCTTTCACACACCCTTGTACAACCTTCAACTATTGTGAAATGCATCTCATTCATATTATATGGCTTTGTAGAACCCATAGGATTCATTGAGGAATTTATTTGTTATCCTAAGGCTTTGTTATAATTTCATCACGTAGGTAGTAATATTGAATATTCATGCAGTTGGGTATCATTTGAACTTAAGACTATTGAGTTGGATGCAGAATTAAAGACAAGAAGCAAATGGATGTTGGAGACGATGGAAACACCATAAATAGAGTGATAAGTTATTATTTTCGAAGCTAGCAGAGTTACAAAATAAATCCTTTCATCTACTATTTTTACATCATGTAGTTAAGAAGATGAGCATGCCTTCAAAATGCATGAAGGTGATAAACCAAAGACTGAGGAAGGTTTAAGATTTTTCTAATGTATTTTATGATTGGAATGGACTGAGTCATATTTTGTTGTTTCTATTTAAATTATTGCTTGTTTCAGGTTTTGAGGGATGGAAGTTTTTCAAATTTTAGATTTTTTCATTGTTCAATGGTATAGTTCTTGACACACATTTTTCGAATGAAGCATAAAGCCAATTGATAAAAAAATATCTCGAAAAGGGATACTTAGGGTTGGGAAGAGACAATGGATTGAACTTTTACATTTGGAAGCATAAACTGAGGGTTTGACAACAAATATCAAAGATGAAACTCAAATTCTATTGAACATATTAGGGTTTCTATTAGATTTACTAGTTAAGAACAAGGAAATGGAAGAGTAACGGGCATTTACATTCCCCCAATGAATACAACACCACTATATTGCAAGTCCTACCCTCTCTTCTCTTTAGGTTGTGTAAAACATGCTAATAGGATTTTCCCAATCAACCCATATTTTTTCAAACTAATGTACTATTCAAATACACACCTTGCTAGGTTAGACATTAGTAACCTAGATTAATAAACTAGGGTTTCCAAACATAAATCAAAGAGGGGTCTCAAATTCTAGTGAACATATGAGGATATCATCTGCACTTACCAGTTAGGAACAACACAGTGGAAAAGTAACTAATGTGCTTTCTCCATTCACAGTTAAACCTGCCCGTGGGAGCACTTTGGTTTTTACAATTTTGGCAAGGTAGTCTTCCTTATCTAAGAGGGAACTATTAAGAAAAAATGAGAGAGGTCATTATGGCAGTAAAAACATCTGCTATCTCAATTTACTTATTCAATATAGCCTCCTAATCATAACCGAATTACAAAGAACGTTGGCTCGGAAAAAATATTGATTGAAGCCTGCATTGACTTTTTTATCAAAACATAAGGTATAAAAGTATGAAGATTCAAATTGTATCAAAATGAGAAATAATGCACAATTTCAAGATGGGATGACAAATATATCTCCATTGGTACGCATACATAAATATTTTGTATACACAAATCTATTGTATTTATAAGTAAACAAACAGATTCAATGCCAGGAAGGTGATGAAGTTTAAATTACTAGGTTTTTTCCTAAATTTGCAACATAGTGCATTTCAATGGTTTTTTCTTGAAGGATTGTTGAATCTAGATTGGTTTCAAACTTCTCCCATTTTAGATTTCAATTCCATGGGTTTATAAATTTAACAGATGCAAGGTATTCCGGTTTTTTTATGCAAATTATTAATTTGTAAATATAATATCTTCCGAGAAACTATGTTCAAATTCCTTTTCTTATGCAATGCTTGAACATAGATATTTCATGGTGTGGGATTTGAATATTGCAAAATGTAGAAAAGCATATTAATTTTCTTGCAAAGCTACATTAATGTAGCAAATGTTGATCCCAATTCATCTTTTAAAGTTCTATCTAGCATACAAATTTGGACATGAAATGGCTACTTTGAAGGCAGAAAATAGATACATGCATGTATATGTTTTTTTATAATTACTATTCTTTTTGGCATCAAGTTTTGTCAACTAGAGTCACTAAACAAGTCGTGTTTGCATATATTATGTTATGCACAGAGGCCTACAAAAGGAAAAAAATTCAATGCAACAAATAAGCATATACATACAATAGTTTAAATAGGATTCCCTAATCAAGCTTGAAAATAAATTTAATGGAGGAAATTCATGGAATCCATTGCTATGAGGTATTCAATGAGGTATTCCTTTCGGCATTAAATCCAAAAGTGAGTTCACTAGAAAAATCAGATTTCCAGTGCATTAGTGGAAAAACAAATTTGTTTTATAGAAAAGGAATATTAAGCAAATCATTATACTAATCAAGCATTTAGAGAGATAAATGAGTATATTATAAATTGTTGATCCTATATCCAACAAATTTTCAAACAACTAAAAAAAGTCAAGATACAAGGCCTGATGTTAGTGGGCAATGTTTGGCAAATATGGAGAAATATATGAGAATATAATTGTTCTAAGTGTAAAATTATTATATAGAGAAATATATAAGAATATGGAACTAGAATTTTAATGTTTAAGTTATCTTCCCCAATTTTGAAGCAATAGGGCTCTTTTTATCAGTTTCTTAACACTAATCTGTTTCACATGTTTTTAAACCTTAAGATTCATTAGTGATAGTGGCTAGATAATGCTCATTACTAGAAATTTGTTGTTGGATAGAGGATGTTGATTATTTGTACATGTTAGAATATGCCAAAAAAGAGAGTGATGAAATTCCTATAAGATGAGACATGCAAATATTTGTAAATTTTTTTTGGACAAGAGTTTGATCCTTGTAGATAAACAACTAGAAATTAATTGCTCCTTTGTTGACTATAAAATTAAAAATGAACTGACCATGTTGATGGAGCCACATATCAATCAAGGGGTTCATAGGAGAGAAATAAACTCATCCTCAAAGGTATTTAAAATATCAAACCTCAAATGGGTTCACAAGGTTAAATATTTGAATCATGGTGTTCACAAATATGCAATATATAATGCATCACCTTCCCATTTGTATTTCAAGGATCCTTGTCAAAATTTCATGAACCATAGATCTACAAGCCAAAATGAGACCTATCTGAAAATAAGGATGTAGTGGAATTAACAAATCAATGTAAAATGAACAACGGATCCATGACAAAAATTTCACATAAATCAGACAAGTATTGCACAGAATATCATTACATCAATCTTCATTAACATGTCAGTAATACAATAGTCATACAATAAGGAGAATTCGAATATTGTGGATCATATTCGAATTGACCAACTCAAGTTAACTTATTAATTAACTCGGTGTAGATATAATCATAACTCGAGCTCACTAGTTTAACTCTGGATAACTAATTCAGTTCACAATCAGTTAATTGATGAAGTAGGTGGACAAAAGGCAATGCACTCCCTTAAATCATGTAAATTGGCACTAGGAAAACTGACAGTGAACTAACTGGTTGTTATTGGAGCATAATTTATCATGACTAACTACCTACCACATATAACTAAAGGTGGCTACTAGTGGCACTCAGAGAGGGTTCCTATAATGTAGAGATTGGCATCAATGGCACCAATGGCACCAAAAATCCTGTTGGAACCAAAACTCAAAAGTGTAGATGACTCTTGGAAATGTCCCCCTTACTCTAGTAAAGTGAAAAATATCTCATAAGATAGGAAAAATGAACAAATAGACTATGAGGGTAAAGGGAGGATTAATTAATTCTAACACCCCTCCTTAATCTTAACTTTGAAGAACTTGGGCCCTGGAAACTAGGACAAAATTCACCGATACAATCTAAATGAGATAAAATACTGCTTAATAAACAAGGAAAATGGAGAAAACCTCTTGGGAACCCCCCCGCCCTTGCCCCCCTCCCCCTTAAAATAAGAAGGAAATCAAGAAATAGGCTTCCATACTTGAGAGAAAAAAATTATTCTTGAGAAAAAACTTGTGGAAAAATTGTTTCAATCTGGAACTCTATGGAGTAGTAATGAATAAGGTTGGTTCTTGTGTGAACTAGTTTTATGGGACTGTGCATGTGAAATTTTCCATCTTCTTCCAATCCAATGATAGATCATAGAATGATTGTTTCCTTCATCTCTTCTTTATGGAGGAAGAGTGACATGATCCAATTTGTTCGTCAGTAAGTCGGACTGGGGATCAGTCCTTACCATCAAGTAGCATCTATTTTTCAGCTTACCATGGAAGAAGGAACTCTTCACATGGACATGTGATGTACCTCCCACCTCTTTGAAGATGGAACTTCCAAGACTTGTCTAATGGAGTCCATTCTTTCTACTGGAGAAAATATCTTGTTGTAGTCCATCCCATGGCCTTGTGAGTATCTTTTTTCCACCAAAATTGACTTGTACTTGGTTGTGGTTCCATCAGATGCTAGCTTGGTCTTGTAGACCCATTTTCTCTGCACTAACTTCCTTCCAGGAGGCAAGGTGATAATATCTCAAGTTTTGTTTTCATGTAGCGAATAAAATTCCTTATCCATAGTTTCATGTCGTCTTGGATGATGGAAGGCCTCTTTGAATGACTGGGAATCTGATCCCATCATCATGAAACACCTCTATAGGAGAAGTGGATCTGTATGGGAGAGTGCAACATGTTAATTCTGATGTTTGGACCTCGTTCTTCTTATGTCATATGGATCCCTAGAAACATTCCTAGTTTCTTTAATGATATTTTGGGCCCATTTAGGCATCTGTTTTGGAATAGATGTTGGATGTCGATCCAGATCCTCTTGAGGTTCAATATCATGTTGATATTGTTCCTCATCTTTTGAATCTGATCCATGAGACAACATACCACCATATTCAAATGGAAATGAAAGAGAGCTTTTACCTTCTTTTGCTTTGGCTGACAATTGATCTGAGTATGGAAGAAAGTGTGAGAATGCATATGCCTTCAAGGAATGGTTTGCAACACCCTTCACTATAATATTCCCAACTGAGATATCTGAGATCTCTACTAAGTCAGAATCGAAAGTAACTCTCTTGGGAGAGACTATATGTGTCATCTTAGAAATAAATAACAAGTTTGTTGCAAGGGAGGGAACATAGAGAACATTTTGGAATTCTCCATACTCAATCTTAAAGATTCCTTTCCTGATAGTTGGGATTCGTGAATCATACCCCATCTGTATTCTTGGTCATCCAGAGTGGTGAATGATTATTTGAAGGAAACCATATTATTGGAAGCTCTTGAATCAATCAGATAGGCCTTTTACTAAGTGAGGCCTTATTTCAAAGCATGGAACCGATCATGTTCTTACCTATGGTTTCCATCCTTAGAATTCTTTGCACATTGAGGAAGGGCAATGTTGTTTTGTTCAAGGATATTAGACACTTGGTAAATGATCTTCTTCATGCATTTATTTTTGGATGAAATCCTCTCATACACTAGGAGAATTTAGCTTTCTCAAATATCTTGTTCTTGTTATTATTAGAACCTGAGGCTCCATCATAAGGGTTTTCCTCCTCCTTGCGATTTGAATCAACATTTTTTTCTCCTTCCCTCTTTGCTTCCCTTTCGCTTGTGTATTCCCATGGTCTCCAGCTAAGAGGTCCTTATCCTTAGAGGCATTGAGCACTCCCATCTGAATCAATTTGTCTTACTCTTGGATTAATGACTACGTAAATGCATCTAGAGAAGACATTTTCCAATTTTGGATGGATAACATTCTAGAGTGTAAAGTAGATACAAAGACTAAAAATTTTGAGCCAAACTTGCTCAGAATTGAAAGCACAAGTTGCTCACCCTTGCTCTCAATACCACATTGCTTGCATTGCAAGACTAGGGATTTGTATTTCGAGAATAAGTGTTGAATAGTCTCAAAGTTGCTAGGTTAAAGTTAAATTAGGTCATTCTCTAGAATATTTACTCGTAGTTCAACATGTTTTCCAACCAAGGATTCGAGATTTTCCCATACTTACTTCAAAGTTATGAATCCCTTAATGTGGAACAACAACTCCCTCGAGATGTTGATGCACATAAATCTGAAGGGTCCATCTCTCTTATTCGAAAACTTGGGTTTCTCTACATACTACTGGGGTTTTACTTCTCTTCCCATTGTCATCCTATATAGGACTTTGTTGCGTAATTCTATCTGCATATCTTCCCTCCAATCAATGTAATTAAAGGGTGTAAGGATCTTGGGTGATAAAGAAAATGAATTCTCCATTTCCCTGGTAAGTTGGTCAACAATTCTTCAAGAACTACGAATGTACTTGCAAAAATCACTGCAATAAAAAGCTTCAATTCACAAACATTTTCAATTCAAACCTCTCCACCTCGACATGAGCACTTTTTCTCAGTCCATCACACCTAGATATATTTCTTTGTACAGAATCCAGAGGGAACAATGCAATGATTCCGGGAATTATGTGGAAACTCAATTGCTTATGGTGCAAGCATGGAGGATTGTGAGGTTTTTTGTTGGCCTAAACATAGGCTCTGATATCATGTTAAATTGCATGAACCATATATCTACAAGCTAGAATGAGAGCCATCTGAAAAGAAGGATGCAATGGAATTGAAAAATCAATGTAAATTGAACAACAAATTCATGACAAAAATTTCACATAAATCATATAAGTATTGCACAGAATATCATTACATCAATCTTCATTAACATTTCAGTAATACAATAGTCATACAATAAAAATAATTTGAATACTGTGGATACAATTCAAATTCACGAACTCAAGATGACTGATTAGCTAACTTGGTGTGGAAATAATCATAGCTAGAGCTCACTAGTTTAACTCTAGATAACTAATTCAATTCACAATCAGTTAATTGATTAGGTAGGTGGAAAAAAGGTGCCACACTCCCTTAAATCATGTAAACTGGCTCTAGGATGAATCGAAGTAAACTAACTGGTGGTTATCAAAGCATAACTGATCATGAATGACTACCTACCATACAAAACTAAAGGTGACTGATGGTGGCACTCATAGAGGGATCCTATAAGGGATTGACACCAATGGCATCAAAACTCATGTCGAAACCAAAATTGAAAAATGTAGATGACTCTTGGGCATGTCCCCCCTTACTTTATTAAAGTGAAAAATACCTCCTAATCTAGGAAAAATGAACAAATAGACTATGTGGGTAAAGGGAGTAATAATTAATCCTAACACTCCTCAATTAGGAGCCTCTATTGTGGATAAATAAAAAAGCACCTTAGTCCAATGAGTGCAAGCATAGGAGCTTAAATAATACATTAATGACTATAAAATGAATTCTTGGATATATAGATTTGAAAGTATTTTCTCCATTATTTATAATTATTATCAATGGAATTGAATCTATCTATAGCACAACATATGTTATAATTTTTTTCTCAAGAGGTTATTTATCATGTTTTTCTCCAATCTAGATTATAGTGAAGATCATGCAAGATGGAGCATTCTTTTGGGAAGAGATGGCATGTTCTTCAAACAATGGTTTTTGGATTTCAACGACCATTTTAACAACCCTAATTTGGGTGAAATTACACAATCTCTTCATCGAGTTATGAGACATAGATGTAGAAGAAATTGAAAATTCCTCAAGAAATTTTTGTAATATTGAACCAATCCATCGTATCAAGTGAAATTTTATCTTCACTAAAATATGTGAAGAGATTGGACTAAGTATATATATAACTTATAATATTATTATATAATAAAAAAAATTCCATGATGGACTTGGGAATTGATTATGAATACACAACCTCTATATGTTGAGCTTCTCTAAAGATGAGTGGTTTAAAGGAAGCTTAACCAAAAAACAACATATCTAGCAAAGAAAAGGAAAAACTAACAAATCCAATAGCTGAAAAAAATTAATGACAAATACTAATTAAAAGAAAAGGAATTAAATCCTAAACCTACTATAAAATATCGCATCATATTGTCTCAGGGGACAAAAAAATTTAATGAAAAATCCTAAAGGAAAGAAAATGTGTTAAAGCCTAAACCTACAATAAAGTAATCCATCTCCTGAGACAACAAAATTCAATGAAAAATCCTAAAGGAAAAAAAATGTGTTAAAGCCTAAACCTACAATACAGGAATCCATCACATACTAATATGAATACAAACATGACTAAGTAGTTTGCACACAAATTTCCTTTTGGGAAAAGAAGAGGAGAGATTAATTAGGAAATTCAAAAATGCCAAAAGGAACCAACTTCATTTCCCTTCTCAAGAAATGCACTATGTTTTAGGTCCAACCAACCACAAACTAATAACCATGATGAATAAGTAAGAAGACAAAACTAAAAAGAGCATAGTGTTCCATCGTGAAAGATACACAAGTAGGTAATTCAGAAGAACGTATCCCCTTCAACAATATGTCAAAGCAATGGGGATAGAATATGACCTTTAGCAAGCAATAGAGAAAAGAGAACAAGGAGAAGAAATAAAGAAATGTGCAGGAACAACAATGTATTGAAAAGGAACTCTGCCACAAAAGGGAAAGAAAGAGACAAATTGCACTATCTATAAAAAAAAGGAAGATATGGAAGAAAGAACTACTGGCTTGTTTTTTTGAAATCATATGCAATGAACTATATATAATTTCTTTCTCTAGGAACTGCTCAACAAGGAAACAATATCTTTGGAAAAGACAGTGAATTTGTAAGCATATATCCTGGGAGGGGACAACAAAATGTAGAATTCTAAAAGCATGTATCTACATACAACAAATTAATATGCAAGTAACCAATCAACATGCAAGTAACCATTCTGATAGAACCTATGCACAAAGACCCAATTGAGGGAATCGAGCAACTAGAACATCGATCCTATTTCTTCGACAAATATTTTTTTTCCTTTGTCAAAGTTTGACCCATTAGAAGTTCAGAACTCTAGGGGAAAGCACCAAATCTTATATTCTAGAATACATCACAAGTAAAGGATCCACTTGTATATAGTAGAATCAATTATATGGGGAAATCCCTTGTCATAGAATTTATATGTCAACATATGAAATGATATGATATTATAAAGGGAAAAAGATCTTGGGCTACCAAAAAAAGTATCCCAAAATAGTGGATTTAAGATGGGAAAATATTTTAGCATAAATGACAAACTTGTTGGTTCTCACAAAAAAATTGAGGATTCACGCAGTTCTTGTGGTTAGATAATAACTTGAGAATTGCAAAAAGTAATATATTGGTCAAGTTGTCCATGCTCAAACCAAAAAAACAAGGCATGCATTAAGACCTAAAATCTAAACCAGCACTAGCTATAGACAAAAAACAAAACAACCCAAGAAAATATAAAGGCTTCTAAGAAAGTTTAAATTTACAACACAAATAATGAAACACAACATCACAAGTAAACAATCCACTAGCTCTATATAATTTTGTTTCAAAATGGTTGATAATTGTATAAAAGGACTCCACATGAAATGAAGGGTAAAAACCCGTATGTTCATCATATAATTTCTTGGATCTGAGATCCACAGAGAAAATAATACACAGAAGATATTAACAAACATTCATAAATGAACACAAAATTTTACTGTGGTAAAACCCCTGAGAGGGAAACATCCACAGAGCAATGGTATTGGTCTTCCTTGTTATTTAATGAATGAAGATTACAATAGCTTACAACTCTCTGACTCTTCTCTACAAGAATACAAGAAATGTATACATTTCTTTCACGGTTACTCTTAACTGAACAAACTAACTTTAATTCGATAAGTCCGTTATGCAACCACAGAGAGAACGGTTGTCACCCATTTCCAACAATCTCCACCTTGACAATAGTTTACCTAATACCTTGCTCATTGCTCTATTCATTACCTTTCTTGCAAGCCTAGAGAAGCTAGGCACCACCATAGCTTCTCTAAATTAACCGGCTTCATGAGAATGTTTGCACTATTCTTTTTAGCGTGAATCTTTTCAAGAACCACTCCACCTTCATCAACAACATGTCTAACAAAATGGTATTTTATGGGAATATGCTTTGTCTTACTGTGATAAGCTGGATTTTTAGCCAATTGAATAGCAGCTTGACTATCACAAAAAACTTTTATAGTGTTCTAAGCTTTTCCTAACTCACCCAACAAACCTTTTAACCAGATTGCCTCTTTGCAAGCATGTGAAGCAACTATATATTCTACTTCTGTAGTGGATAAAGCAACAATATTCTGAAGCTTTGACATCCAACTAATAGCTCCACCTACAAGGGTAAATACATAACTTGAAGTGGACCTCCTCTTGTCCAAATAACCTGCAAAATCAGAGTCAACATAACCACAGACTTCATCACTACAATCATCAAAAGTGATATAATAGTTGTTTGTGTCTCTTATATACTGAAGCACCCATTTCACTATTGCCCAATGCTCTTTTCCTGGATTTTCCATGTATCTACTGACAACACCAAATACATGTGAAATATTAGGTCTTGTACTTATCATCGCATACGTTAGAATTCCTACTGCATTAGCATATGGTATATGAGACATATACTACTTTTCTTCATCATTTTTAGGACTCAAACCCGAAGAAAGCTTGAAATCAGAAGCTAAAGGGATATTAACAGGTTTCACCTTATTCATATCGAATCTCTGAAGTATTTTCTCCACAGACTTCTTTTGTGATAAGCACATCTTGTCATTTTTCCTGTCTCTATGTATCTACATGCCCAAGATCTGATTTGCTACTCCTAGATCCTTCATATCAAATGTCCTAGACAATTGAGCCTTTAACCGGTTGATTTCAAACATGCTATTGCTTGCGACAAGCATATCATCAACATATAACACAAAAATAATTAACATGTCATTTTCCAACTTTTTAAAGTACACACAATGATCATACTCACTCTTGGTAAAATTCTGACTCGCCATGAAAGAATCAAATTTCTTGTACCATTGCCTGGGAGACTGCCTCAAGCCATACAATGATTTTTTGAGCTTGCAAACAAACCTCTTGTTGCGATTCTGAATGAACCCTTCTAGTTGTTCCATGAAAATTTCCTCATCTAAATCTCCATGTAAGAAATTTGTTTTGACATCTAGTTGCTCTAACTCCAAATCATACGAGGAAACTAGTGCTAAAAAAATTCTGATAGAAACAAGTTTTACAACTGGTGAAAAAATATCATGAAAGTCAATACTTGCTTTCTGAGAAAACCGTTTTGCAACCAGTCTCTCTTTGTACTTCAGTATAGTGTCATCAGCTCATTTCTTCAGTTTGTACACCCATTTGCATCCAACCACTTTCCTACTCTACGGAAGTTCCACAAGATCCCATGTCTTGTTCTTTGCCAAAGAATCTATTTCTTCTTTCATTGCGAGTTTTCATTTTTCACTGTTAGACACTTTCAATGCTTCTTGATAACTGCCAGGTTCTCCTTCATTAGAAATTAAAGCAACAGATGTGACAAAATCATCATACTTCTTTGGAAAATTTATGTCCCATGTAGATCTCTGTAGATATTGATGTGGCATCTCCTCTATTTATGTCTGCTCATCCTCTTCCTGAGGAGTAACCTCATGAATATTCTCTTCCTAGACATCCTCATGATTCCCATTTGTAGATGACTGAGTATCAAACTGAACTTGCTGAAATTGCGGTACATTAGCCTGTTTCAAATCATTACTCACATCTAAACTTAATAGAGCTAAGAGAAAGTTCATTAAATGGTACATATCTATTTATGATGATTTTGTTGACAGTAGGATTCCATAATCTTAATCCCTTAGCACCATCACCATAGCCAACAAAGATTAATTTTCTTGATTTAGGATCTAGTTTGGAACGCTGATTTTTGGGAATAAGAGCATATGCTTCACAATCAAATACTCTAAGATTAGAGTAATCACATTATTGACATGTCCATACCTCTTCCAGAATTTTACAGTCAATGGTCGTTGATGGTGATCGATTGACTAGGTAACAAGCTATAAGCAATGCCTCTCCCCACAATTCCTACTACAAGTTTGCATTACTGAGCCTGCTCCTTGCTCTTTCAAGAAGATTCTTGTTCATGTGTTCAGCAACGCCATTCTGCTGTAGAGTGTAAACAGTGGGCTCATGCCTCTCGATCCCATCCTTCTTGCAATAATTATCAAATTCCTTAGAAGTAAACTTGGTTCCATTATCTATTCTAAGACATTTAATGAACCTTCCAATGCTCTTTTCAACCAAAGCTATAAAATACTTAAATATATCAAAAACATCATCTTTTCTCTTTAAGAAATAGATCGAGACCTTCCTTGAGTAATCATCTATAAAACTAATGAAATATGATGATCCCCCATAACAAAGTTTAGGAGATGGTCCCCATAGATAAGAATGAATATAGTCTAAGATGCCTTTACTAGTGTGTTTTCCAGATTTAAATTTTTATCTAGCTTGTTTACCATAAACACAATGCTCACAAAACTTCAAATCTACATATTTTAAACTAGGAAGCAACTTTCGATTAGCAGGTACCTTCATTCCTCTTTCGCTGATATGACCTAACCGCTAATGCCATAGACGAGGGAAGTCTGCTGCACCAACTGATGCTATTGTTGTGTGATCGATTTATGTTCTCCCTTCAAGTTTATACAGGTTCCCGACTCTGCTTTTCTTCATAACAACCAAGATACCTTTCGGTATCTTCATAAATCCACAGGTTGAACTGCAAATTTGTAAGAAGCATTATCAAGAACTCCCATTGATATCAAGTTCTTCCTTAGTTCAGGTACATATCTCGCATCTGTTAGAATCCTAACAATCCCATCATACATTTTAATTATGATACTCCCTATCCCAACAGTTTTACATGTAACATCATTTTCCATATAAACTATCCCGTCATCTACATATTGGTATGTGTGAAACCAACTGCTATGAAGACACATGTGATGAGATTCTCCAGAATCAACTAACCAACCATAATGATATTTTGAGGTAGTAGAAGTAGTTAATACCTTATCACTCATTCCTGAATCATTTTCTGCTATGTTTGCCTCATTTGTAGAGTTCTCCTCCCTAGAAGCTTGCTTGCGTTTCCAACAATCTTTTTTAAGATGTCCGGGTTTATTACAAAACCAACACTTCAATTTAATCTTTTTTCCCTTCGACTTTGATATTGATGTACCCCTTGAATGTTTTCCTCTTTCACTGGTTCTTCCCTTGGCCATCATTACTTGTGATGTTTAGTTTTCAAGACTAGATTTATTTCAAGTTCCCTTAGAAATTAAGGCTCCCACAACATCATCAAAGGTAACAGAGTCAACAGAACTAAAACTAATAGAGGTTACAAAATGTGCCCATGACTCAGGAAAAGAGCATAACATTAAAATTGCCTTGTCTTCAGAACTAATAATATCTTCCATACTAGAAAATTGACAAACAAGAGTATTGAAGGCATTCAAGTGATCAGAAATTTGTGTACCTTCTTTCATACAGAAGGTAAATAATTGTTGCTTCAGGAGGATTTTCTTTGTCAATTATTTAGTCATATACAAACTTTCTAGTTTTGTCCACAGACTTGCTACTGTAGTTTCAGACACAATGCTAAATAAAACATCATCATCCAAGCATAATTGAATAGCACTCAGAGCTTTTACAGCTATCTCGTTCGAGTTTTCATTGGACATATCATAGGGTTTCTTGGTTTTCCCTACCAATGCCTTTGTCACTCCTTGTTGTATCAGCATATCCCTCATCTTAACCTTCCACAACTCAAAATTGTTGCTCCCATTGAATTTTTCAATTTCAAATTTAAAACTCTGTAGTTTTGACATTTTCTCAAGAAATTTTTAATGAACCAATTTCAGCCTTCCAAAAAAAATTTATTCCAAACTTCCAAAATAAAAAATATCACCGTTTTATTTTCTTAACTCAAAGACAAGAATCCACTTTTCTTTAAAAGATTAAGGTTTTTTTTTCTCCATCCTTTAAATATATATATGAGAAAACTTACACAGAGACTATGAGCAAACCGCAAACTTCTTCTTCAGTGAACTCTTCTCGTCATCTCTACGCAGGCTTCTTCACTGAACTCTTCTTGGCAGCTCTACATGTGCAAAAGCAATCTATGCTCTCCTCAATACTGATGCACTGGTTTCTTTAGACTACACACAGCGCTTCTGCACAGGATTGAGTCTCTCAGCAGAGATCTTGATTTGCTGACAGTAACAGACACAGGCCTCTCGTCCAGCAATTCTTCACCTCTGCAAGCAACTCGCAGCAGTTCCACAGCGAGGCGACTCTCCACGCAGAACTCGACAATGGGTTCTTCTCACTACCTCCACGCTCAGCAGTAATCAACTAGTTCCAGGCACCTTCATGACGATAGCCACTTCTACTTGTTTGGATTGTACTACACAGTCTCTTTCAGCACTCAGGCTCTGATACCACTTGTTGGATCTGAGATCCATAGAGAAAATAATACACAGAAGATATTAACAAACATTCATAAATGAACACAAAAGTTTACTGTGATAAAACCCCCGAGAGGGAAACATCCATGGAGAAATGGTATCGGTCTTCCTTATTATTCAATGAATGAAGATTACAAGAGCTTACAACTCTTCGACTCTTCTCTGCCAAAATACAAGAAATATATACATTTCTTTCACGGTTACTCTTATCTTAACTGAACAAACTAAACTAATTCGATAAATCTATTATGCAGCAACCTAGTTCGAGAACTGTTCTTTCCAACATGATTTCACATTTTCATAATGCAAACGTTCTCGAGACCACAAGATTTCAAAATCCATATAGAATAGAAATGAATAATTTCGGAATTACAAAATAGAATCTATAAATTACATAATCACTACAATCAATCTAAATTAAGAACTTTACACCAGCCCAAATTCGAAAGGGGAGCAAATCCTATGGGAATCAAATCCAATAGACCAAATTCCAATCAAAGAACATACATGGCCAACTAGTGCTTGTAGAACATGAGAAAAATCGCAGTGAGCTCGCTCCCTGCACAATCGACCGAGAAACTGGTAATCGTCGCCATATTCATATTGGACAAAGGAAAATTAAACATTCACACTGGACCATGGATTAATGAATGTTTAAACCCTAGCAGTCAACCCTCGAAAATATGCAGCTCGACAGTAGCCAGTTGCACA
Organism: Pseudotsuga menziesii; assembly: GCA_001517045.1. Taxonomy (NCBI): domain Eukaryota; kingdom Viridiplantae; phylum Streptophyta; class Pinopsida; order Pinales; family Pinaceae; genus Pseudotsuga; species Pseudotsuga menziesii. The sequence continues at coordinate 458,212 of LPNX010351134.1, forward strand.
GTCTCTTTGAAAATTTAAACCATGTCACTATGAACATTTAAACCCCAGCTCACAACCATTGAAAAGACCAAACTCCACAATATCCAGTTGCACCAGCACCTTAAAACTTCAAACGATCTTCCTAATCCATCACTCTAGCACAGACACGGTATCAGAACAATAAAAATGAATACAGATGCCAAATCCATCATATTAGTCGAGAACCACAGATACCAAGTGCATCACAATAAACTGGATGACGCAACAACGCAGCCCATGTTTACGAAGGGAACCCCGAGGCCTATTACACACCCTCTCGGGCCAATGAAACATCGATAACAAAGTTTCTTGTTAAACACAATAAAAAAACTTCATTTAATAATCAAATTTCGACTTAGGAAAGATGCCCCTAGGAGACTTAATAAATTCTTTTTTTCGAATTTATATTTTCAAATAATTTTAGGTTTTAGGTCTTAATTCAATATATTTTAATCTTTATTAATATTGAAATAGTTGTATTCATTTTAACCTTTAGATTAATGTAAGTTTCTCTATATTAAAATCTTATATAAAAATCAATAAATACTAATGTTTTCTAATTATGCTTAAATGCTTTTAGATACTATATCATATTTTGAACTTGATCCAATCAACAAGATTAACTCAAGAACATGGATTCATTTCATGGTAGTGGTATCTTGCTATGTTTAAAGCAATCTTGATTAAGATTTAAATAAGCTTCAATTAAAGGGCAGTTAAAGAAAGATGTAACAATTTCTTTTTCTCTTTTCATATCACTAAGTGGTTGGTTGTGTCTATAGGAATTAGCTGGCCACTTTACTTGTGCTTGTGCTAGTTCTTGTGAGGATACCAACCACTTAGTGATATGAAAAAACAAAAACAAATTGTTACCAGTTTCTTGGATGACCCTTAACTGAAGCTTATTTAAATCTTAATCAACATGCATTTAAACATAACAAGATATGAGGATCATGAAATGAATCCTTAATGCAGGCTTGTTAAATTTGGGTTAATCTTGTTGATCGGCTCAAACTTGGGTTAATCTTGGTGATCAGCTCAAGCAAGTCCAAAATCTCATAAATTTGGGTTAATCTTGTTGATCGGCTCAAACGTGGGTTAATCTTGGTGATCAACTCAAGCAAGTCCAAAATTTGATATACTACCACAGCCACGCGTTGGATGAATGTGGATAGACACAACCAACCACTTAGTTTTGTAAAGATAGCTGACCCATAAACAAAGGCTAAAATATATCATTTTTATATAAACAAAAACAAATACTATTTATTAAAAATTGAAGAAAAACTAATATGAAAAACAAAAACAAATTGTTACGGATTTCTTTAACCACCCTTTAACTAAAGCTTATTTAAATCTTAATCAAGATGCATTTAAGCATAACAAGATACTACTACCATGAAATGAATCATTGTTGTACACTTGTTGCACTTGGGTTAATATTGTTTATTGTTTCAAGCAAGTCCAAAATATGAGATAATATCTAAATGCATATAGACATAAATATCGAAATGCCTATCAACACATATTGATGTAAATGGCCACTTGAATTATCTAATTAGTAATCTTTATTAATTAATTTTGGATTTAGGGCTACATGTAGTGTGTTCATTGCACTGAAGAGGTGCATTCTACAGTGGAGTAGGGGAGTTGACATGTGTACTTTATAAAAAATAATAAAATGTTATTAAAAATAACATGTGGGCTTAAATTAAATTTAAATTATTTAGAATTGCATATATCT
>LPNX010351134.1:460055-487809 GCA_001517045.1 Pseudotsuga menziesii
AGATTTGATCCCTCTTATTGCTTGGTAGAGCCCCTTTATATATATATATATATATAAACATAAATTATATAAACTAAAATCATAAATATTGAATTAGGCATTTTCTCAGCATTTCCATTTTAAAAAAAGTTTGCATTTTGAGAGATTTGATGCCTCTAGATTAGATTGGATCTATGTTGGTTTATCTGAAATGCAATAAATACACAAACTTATTCATTCCATTGATATTTTATTATTTTTCTATTCTTTGATATGTTTTATTGAATTATTTGATATTTTATTATTTTGCTATTCTTTGATATGTTTTATTGAATTATTTTTCTCATTAAGATTAGTATATTACAGGCTACAAACATGAAGACAAAAACTCTAGCAAGATTAGTCTCCTTTAGGCTACAAACAACAAAGTGAAAAATTCTTGGAAATATTTATTATGTGAAAAAAAATCATTTCAAACATAAAGTACATTACACCAACTAACTTGAATACCTCATACACATATAACATTAAATTTCTTATCAAAATATCGACTTCCCTTATTGAAATCATAATAATTTAATTTAAAGATTTGGAATTATTTTTTTTATGTGAAAATATAAAGCAACTTTAAACATCTATGTTGCATTGGAAATATATGACTAAACTTAAGTAAAATACCTTTAGAAAGATACTTAAAAATGAAGCAAAAAATATTTAGAAAGATGAGCTTTATCCATAACGATCGAACGAAAAGTTATTAGATGAAATCAGTTTGAACGTAAAGAAATTTGCACGACCATTGGCCATTCAAGCATATCCCCATAAAACAACTTTCAATCCCCATTATTCTTTGGATATTCGATCTTGAAAGAATCCAAGACCGCCTTGCTACTTATTTCTTTATTCCAGAACATTCCCATGAATTCACCAACCTTATATCCTCTATACACAGGTGGATGCTGCTCATCAACCATGGACGCTGCAGGACTAGGAAAGGCGTCATATGAAGGACCATAGAATGTAGGAATTGATAAACGTGCCATGGAACTATTCGTCACTGCTCGATGCTCAGCACTCCTGAATCTCCCATTGCTCACGACCTGACAAATGATGAACAAGAATAACAATGTGAAACCTTTAAACAATGGAAAATTTAAATACCCTAATTCTGTTTTGCTCTTTCTAATTGCTACCTCTAGTTGTACTCCCAAATTGACGACGAAAGCGTTAGGTATAGGTTCTACAGCCACCCACTTTCCATCTTTGATTACTTGCAGGCCGCTGACATCGCCTTGCATTAAAACAGTGATGCCACGTACGTCTGAATGACCTGGTATACCAAGGGTAAGATCTGGGTTTGGGCATGCAGGATAGTAATTTAAAGCCATCCAGTGGTCGTGTTTTCCGAAAACTGTGTTCAGGTAATCAGAAGCCAGGCCCAGGGCTTCAGAAATGGCAGCCATGAGCCTCAAAATCAATGCTCTCATCTCCACAGCGTATTTCCCTGCAATCTCTCTGCGATTGCAAGACAAAAGCTTAGGGCAAACAACTTAGTTGCTATTACGAAAGCTTCTAAAAGTCGGAACAGGTAAATGATAATTAATTACCTGTAGGCTACAGGTTTTTCAGGCCAAGAACGGATAACTTCCTCCAGAGGATGACATGAGTGGATCAGATAATCCCTCCAATTCAGGACCTTTCCTTTGTGATTATTAAAGCTTGTTGAAAAGCGAACCACTTTGTCTGTATCTTCTGAGTAAAGGCAGGCGCGGTCTTCCATGGGCATTTCAAAGAATTCTTTGGCCATTTCCATCATGCTTTTCATGACCGTCACTGGCACGTCATGGTTTACTATCTGAAATAAACAAGTTCATGTCAGAAAAACTATGTAATAATTCTAATCATTTAACAACGGTTATGAGAAAACTGTGTTATAATTCCAATCATTTAACAACTGTTATATGAAAAGGTTATGAGAAAACTGTGTTATAATTCCAATCATTTAACAACTGTTATATGAAAACTATGTAATCATTCCAATCATTTAACCACTATATATATATATGTACAACCAGCACGGTGTCGGTGGTTCGGTGGTTATACAAGAGTAACCTCATGTTTTAGATTGTTTAAGATTATTTGTATTTTTTATTTTGTGAATTTTTTTATTATCAAAATTTAGTAGAAATGGTTGAAATGACAGTTTTAAGTTTTTGGAATTGCATAGTTAGAGTGTTCGAAGGGTAATAAAGATAATAAAGAGTGTTAAATTCATAAAATCTAATTTTAACAATAAAAATTACAATTTTAGCAAGAAATCGTTTCCTAAAATTTCTTTGAAATTTGTCTTTAAAAAAATACAAACCAGCATAGATCTATCTAAAAGGGATATACCAAGCACCTAGAATGTGCGAACCCTTTTCCAAAGTGGAACTGAGTAATCTAATTTTTATGGTTTTAGTTTAACTTTATTTGTATTATATATATGCAATTCTAAATAATTTAAATTTGATTTAAGCCAACAAGTTATTTTTAATAATATTTTTTAATTTTCTCATAAAAAAAAGTTTATCAGCTTTAGGATGAGTAATCTATTTTTTATGGTTTTAGTTTAACTTTATTTGTATTATATATATGCAATTCTAAATAATTTAAATTTGATTTAAGCCAACAAGTTATTTTTAATAATATTTTTTAATTTTCTCATAAAAAAAGTGTATCAACTTTAGGATGAGTAATCTAATTTTTATGGTTTTAGTTTAACTTTATTTGTATTATATATATGCAATTCTAAATATTTTAAATTTGATTTAAGCCAACAAGTTATTTTTAATAATATTTTTTAATTTTCTCATAAAAAAAAGTGTATCAACTTTAGGATGAACAGGCAAAGAGTTACACATCTCTCTTATGGGCTGTAAAATGCACCTCTTTGATACAATAATCTAAACAATAACTTACTCCTCTCTATATATATTTTTTGTTTTTTGATAAATATTACAAGAAAAAATGTTTGATAAGCTTGGCACGATATGCTGTTGAAAATGAGATTTTCAGTGTTAAAATTGCAATTTTTTTTAGCAGAAATGGATTCAGGACCCTCGATTACTTTTGAGGCACCCCGATTATACAATTCCAATTTCCGCTCAATTTTGGCTAAAAAACTCACCGAATTTTGGGTGCAAATGGTCGAGAGTTTAGCTTACAACATATTAACCAACTAAATATTTTTTAAGAGACAAATATTAATAACATTGTTAATATTAGAAATAATTTGATTAATCAAAAAAATTAAATAAAAATATTTATAATGTAAAAATGTAACTTTGGCAATCTTATAACTTACTTGATATAAAAAATAATTTCAATTGAAAAGCTTGAAAAAGTTTGAATGAAAATGCAGTAAAACCGCTTAGCCAAAGCCAAATTACTAGTAAATATTAAATCCAGGCCAAGTCAAAGAAAATTAGAAATTAGAAATTTCTGATAATATACAGATCGACCCTGATTGGGTATAAAATGTTTAGGTATAATGGTGGAGGATAAACCAGAAAGCGAAAACAAAAGCTTTAGTGCAGCGAGAATTAATTGAAAGGTCATTCATGTACCTGGAAAAATCCGTGCTCCTCGCATGCACGTCGGATTTTTTCCACGACCCTTTTTCTGTCGGGGCCATCCAGGTCTTTGAGGTCCACCACCGGAATGCGTTGAGAGCAAAAAGAGACTTCAGATAGCTGTGGGCGTTGGTCGAGTGGCAAGATATATTTCTCTTGCATTTGACCTCCATTGCCCACAAGCTCTTCAAGAATACCATTGCGATGCCTTTGGACGTCCATGATGCAATTCCGCACAACCAATACAGCTCCGCAGCTTTATATACAATAACGGGCGGCATATGTGGCTAGGCTTGTACTTGACAATCAGGTGGTTTGCAAAAGTTTAACTAATATTTGATTAATTGATAAACAGGTATATTTGGTTGGTCAACTGTGGGCAATCCTCTCTCCAATGGAGGAGGAGCAAAGTCAACGTTAACTTTGCTCCTCCTCCGTCCGATGAGGGAGGATTGCTCCATAGCTAGCTTACTCCTATATTTTTTAGTGGTTGCGATTTTTATGATATTCGTAGATTGTTCAATTTGTTGTTAATAAATATCTATAAGTTAAGTGTTACAAATAAGTAATAACTTATTTGTTACTAGTTATTTGCTATGAAATTTTAGCTAACAGTTATCTATGTCTTAGCTAATTAATTACAATTTTTTTATTTAATAATTATTTATTAAAATTTGAGTAATACATTACCACAATCACGATCATTACCACGTTTATTTAATAATTATTTATTAAAATTTGAGTAATAATTGTAACGACAATCATTACCACGTTTTAGTATTGGTTTTATAACTTACATTTTCACATGGTCGTTTCTTAATTTATTGTAACGACAAATATGGCCACTGGCCACCATTTAAATTTCTTAATTTATTGTAACGACAATTAGGACCACCTTTTAGTATGGGTTTTAGAGTACATTTTCACATGGCCACTTGTTGTAGCATGAGTTTTAGAGTACATTTAGAGTACCATGAGTTTTATAGTACATTTAGAGTACAATTTCACATGGCCACTTGTTGTAGCATGAGTTTTATTTATTAAAATTTGAGTAATAATTGTAACGACAATCATTACCACGTTTTAGTATTGGTTTTATAACTTACATTTTCAATTGGTCGTTTCTTAATTTATTGTAACGACAAATATGGCCACTGGCCACCATTTAAATTTCTTAATTTAGTGTAACGCCAATTAGGACCGCCTTTTAGTATGGGTTTTAGAGTACATTTTCACATGGTCGGTTGAACAAATTTGTTTGTTTCAAAGTACATACATATTCACATTTTTCACTAATGTTTTAATTTGTTTTTCCTATTGTTATGGATATAGATAATATTTATACAAAAGTTAATTTTAAATTGGTTGAGAGATGTGATCTACAACATCACATAAATGTAAATATGTCATCTTATTAATAAAAGATGACAACAACATATAAATACATTGTATATTAAGACAAGTTATTAATAGCATGTTGTGAACAATTTCTTTTTGAGAATTTATTTTGGGTCGATGATAATGCTTTTTCTCTCAAGTAACATAATTTAAACTTAATTTACAATCCCTTTATTTTGTATTAGGTGAATCAATAACTAGGTTGGGTTGATACATGCCACATGCCTCAATTTGCAAAACAATTTAATGTTATTGAGGAACATTACGTTATATTTTATGTTAAGTTTGTAATTGATGACCAAGTGGGGTCAAGGGTGGGTCAAGGATAATTAAGGTTATTCAGAATATTTTATTAATAAATAAATAAATGATGAGACATCAGCTTAGGGAAGCTGTTAAAAGAGTGTTAACTGGTCACTTGATGGAGGAGACTATGTGGAGAGTATACTGACAAGTGGCAACATCCTCAAACTACTTCTAACTATTGCAGGTGGCAACTTCCCTATATTTGTGGTCATGATTCCCCAAGAAAGAGGAATTGGAGCGGGTGGTTCATTAAAGTAAAAACTGACCTAGAAGACCTAGGCATTATTATAAAACTTCCCATTGAAGACAGCTGAGGTTGCTCATTTCTGGAATGGTGATCATTCAGTGTGAATGAAGTGCACATGATAAAATCGATGGAGGGGACTTATTTAAGTGAGTTTGAGGGGTTAACTACTGAGAACTAAACTTATGCAGTTGTTAGGATGAAGTTCTTACTGCTGTGATCAGGTTCAGATTATTGCTGTAATTTGACCAGTCAGGTGACATAAAAGGTCTTAAGGATACATCATTCACCCAATACTCTACCAGGAGGACCAGGGAATAGGCTCGGGGATCCATACTATATTTTTCTACGCCTTGTATAGGCAGTATTATAGTACAGCTGGTTGATTAAGTAGATGTGATGATTATTTATCAACTAGGAATGAAAAATGCAAATGATTACTTGTATAGTCTCTATGTGATTCATTATAGAAATTAGCAGTATTTGCTCTATCTACTCGAAGTATCTGTATTATCTAATACAGGATATGAACATAATATATATTAATTATTAGTAGTCATGTTAATCATAGAACTATCATTATTACTAATACTTATTATAAACATAATAGATAAAGTTAAACAAATAAACATAGGAATAGTAAACAAAATAGCACTTAGGGTTTGAAGCTAGATAGTATTCCATAGGTTCTTTTAATAACTTATTCTAAATTTGTATTTGCATTCAACACTAAAAATAGATGTTTTTACTGTAAACTTCAAAGATTTAGTTAAGGTTATCGATAGATAGGTTTTATCCCTATAAACACACCTTCATACTCTTAATTCTTTTATACAATTTTAACAGTTGTAATTAATTATTTATAAAAAAAAATATAAATAGGAAAACAAAACCAAAATTATTCTTGTAATTTCTATTTTATTACAGAACTGTAGGGTATTTAAGATATTAACACTTCTGAGCAAAAATAGAGTACTAATTTTACTCATTAACACAGTAAAAATTTCAAATAAAATATTTTACTGTAAATCATTTAAATTACAGGATAACTTAAAATTAAATAACACTGTCAACATTTTTAAATAGAGAAAAAATAGAAAATAGCCTAATGGCTCATAAGCCTATTATAATTATGGTCAAGGCTTAAGCATGTTTTAATATTGATACAAATTTAAATAAAAATAACAAGTCAACACTTAAACCATTACGGCTTAAGCAGAGATTGTCAAGCAGTAAGATTTTCATCTTCCAGACCGTAAGGCTGTCAAGTAAACCCAACTCACAGCTGTTACAGTCATTAAGGTTCTTGCCATATTCCCCTTTAGGGTTTAATAGTTTACAAAAACAAAAATAACTTGAAGAACAACCTAATAAGGAAAACCCAGGTCGAATCCATCACTAACAACGAAGTTTTTTGATCTTGCCAACCACGACAACACCAATGCAGGAGAAAGTCCTTAGTGCAGCCAGGGCTTACCAGGTTTCGTTTGGTTATGTATGGGACAAGTGTGCTGCCAGCTAACCCTCTTTTCTATGAGAAGTACCTGCACTAACAAAACAAGGGTTAGTTAAAGTTTTGTTTTAAAATAAATAAATATATATATATATATTTATAGTTTAACATATAAAAAAAACAAAACAACAAAACTTTGTTTGGGGATTCACCTGGCAGCATTCTCATTGGAAGAAATAATGGAAGTAACCACCAATGCTAGCAATTTTGACACCTCAAGAGTAATGCAAACACCAAGAAGGAAAATGATTTGAGGCAAAAGAACAGGAACCGTGCTTAAAGATTTAAAATCTCAGTTCACAAGTCGGTAGCTAAAACCAGTTTTCTTTACTCTAGATGCATACTCAGCAATCAACGAACTTCGAGAACCATCTTATGTCCTACATAATCCAACTCACAGTGTTTTGGTCGGAAGATAGCTTTCAAATTCAGAGGTGTTACAGGGTCATGGCGTCCACGACCTTGCAACTCGGCCGCACCCGTCGAAAGGATTGTTGCAATACGAAAAGAGAAGGTTAGGGTTTTGTTATAAGTCAATCCAACTCATGGACAAAACATCTCCACGTACCCACCTGAATTATTTCATGAGCTTGGGTGCAAGACAATAATTGAGTGCAGTTTTCAATCTGCATCAAAATAATTATAATCAAAACCTATAATCATTTAAATGATGCAATTTCTATGATTGCCAATAATATATTATTACCATGGAGTTTTTCGATGCTTAGTTTACCAATTATAGGATTAAGATAGGAAGTATCTTCTAAGATAAGTTAAGTTAAGATAAGTTCTTTTGTTAACCATGTTTTCTAGAACCTAGTTAAAAAGATATATGTTTAGTATCAACTATATTATATTAATCAACAAACTAATCTCAAATTTTTACTAAATCAACTTGTATGAAGGTATAGTTATAGCTAAAGATGCACCAGAAAATTGAGGTAAAAGATACAAGTAAAAATAATTTCAAGGTAAAAAGAAACTGTAACAGTAAAAGAAGAATTCTTTCAACCAAGTCCAGGACTTTCAATGCATTGGGTAGTTGGAACTACAAGTATATGCAGTCCATAGCCTTTTTATAATAATCTTAATTAGATTTCTAACATCCATTTAATGAATAAACAGTTAAGAGCTGAAATAGTATTGTTTTATAAAATGTGAAAATTATATAATGTTAAACCTAGGATAAGGTTGAAATGGATATACATCTTTTGAGTGTGAGTTCTTAAGAGTTTTTAGAGAACTCTTTTTTAGCAAAATAGGCTAGATTTGTAGTTTATGAACATGAAGTATTTCTTTTGTATTTTCCAAAAGATTCATATACTTATGTTCAAAACTAGAATCCAAATGTGTGCCTAAACTAAGCAAAAAGTCGAAGTATTATAATTTCATCCTAGATAAAATCTAGATCAAAATTGCTATAAATTAAAGTACAAAGTATTCTTGGATTTAATTGTAATAAATCAGTAAGTTGATTTCTTTGGCATAGTACCTTGATCATGTTTTTACACCCATGCAGATGCAGTTTGTTATAAATATAATTATGGAGATGTGACAATGCAAATAACATCAACGTTACCTCATATGGAGTCAAGCTATTCTTAAATATTCTAAGACTAGCATCGTATTCATGCTAGGGAAGTATCTTCTTGACTCGTTTATAAATATTATTTTACTGGAACTTACGCTTACCTGTTAAATCCTGTAAGGAACCATCAATCCCACTGTGTTAGCTTAAAGCTAAGTAATCCCCGATCACACATAAAAAAATTTCCCTACTTGACAAAACATATCAACAATATATCTAGCAGCAGTAAAATACAAGTTCTTTTTCTACTTGTGGTAGAATTACAACTTCTAAGTCGAAAAAAACACTAACACAGCTTTTAAAGATACGCCTTTAGATTATACAAAATATTATAAAGAAGCAACTCTTTGTTTCTCTTACAAACTGTTTTATTATCTGCTAACTGTTAGTGGTACTTTAGCAGCGACATTAGACATTTTATGTCACATGAAAAATTTTAAATTTTTATGAATTTTTGAGTTATTACAGTACATTCATGACATAGGTCTAGGGTTCCAATCACGTCTGCTACCACTACACCTCTAGTTGCACCCACACAATCTGCAAGCATGGTGCACATGTAAGTTAGAGTGATCTAAACTCGTGATCTCTACTACAATATATAATCTCATTTTCAAGCGAATCGCTAGTCAAACTACACCACTGCAGGATATATATGTATATATATATATATATATATATGGTATATATTAAATTAAAAAGTATTATCTAAGATAATGAATAGAAGAGACATTAAGTGGGAGGCAAATGTATTTTTGTAAGAACTTAGTGAATCCATGTTTATGTGTTGTTCTTTTTCTAGAGATGTGAATGGTTCCTTCATAGATGTATGAAAAGTGGCCACTAAGGGTGTTGGTTATGGAGCCTGATCTCCAGAGATATTATTGAGTAGCTATGTTTGTACCCCAGGTTTACTGTACGCTCATTCTAGCCAAGTAGGGGGGGGCACGAGGGTGCCCATCCCCCCAGGGCTGGGGGGTCGAAGGGGTTAGCGGTCCTTTGGTGGCGATTCGGGGGTTCCACCCCCGAAGATAGTTTTTTTTGGGATATGTGTTGGCCAACAGTTTTGCGAACCCATGGTATTGGGTTAACCGTAGTATTTTCCCATGGTATTTCCCCTATAAAAGAAAGCATTGTAACACGGCTGTGTATGGTATTGTATTGTATTGAAAAAAATCTCTGTGATTGTGTGCGAGAGACTGTGAGAGTGTGAAGAGGAAGTGTAGTGGTTTTGCTGCAAGTTGTATCCCTTCATCTTTCTGGACTATAATAAAAGGACTGGCAATTTCTTTGTGGACGTAGCCCATCGTTTGGGTGAACCATGTTATATATGTGTCTCTCTGTAGTGTGTTTAATGTGTTTTGCATCTTGTTTAATGATTTAACTATATATCTGTTATTGCTTTGCGGTCTTGTTTTCTAACAAGAGGAACTATGAATGAGTCAAAATGAGATAAGGTGTCTATAAAAAACCTTATGAATGAGTCCAAATGAGATAAGGTGTCTATAAAGAACTTTTTGTGGAATTGGCTTACACCAGCGTAGATCCAAATCCTAGGCTCTATCAAGCACCGAGATGGATCAAATCTCTCAAGGTGCAAACCTCTTCTTAGGTATCCATTGATTTGATTCAAACCAAAAGACACATCTTTTTATTTAGGGTCCACATATAATATTTTTATTATTAATATTTAATATTATTTATGGTGGACATATAATATTTTTTATTCTTTTTTATTTTGTTAGGAACAAACATTGCATCATTTCCCCACACATGGTTTTGAAACCATATGCAAGGCCCTCCTACAACCATGGGTTGTTTAGGAGGCCTTGCACATGGTTTAAAAAAGCCTCCTACAACCATGGGTTGTTTAGGAGGCCTTGCACATGGTCTAAAAAAGCCTCCTAAACCATGTACAATAAAACCATGGTTTGTTTAGAATGCCTTACAGATGGTTTTAAAACCATGTTTACATGGATTTAAAACCATATGCAAGGCCAACATTTTTTTGCGGATAATTCAATTTTGTGTTTTTTTCTTGAACCACATATATTTTTTAGTGATAATTAAATTTTTACTTTTTATTTATTTTGTTAGGTAGGAAGATTACAACATCTCCCCCATATTAGATTGTTTTTGTGGCCGACATTTATTTTGGCATATGAGAAAATTTATTGTAACGACAATTAGGACCACCTTTTAGTATGGGTTGTAGAGTACATTTTCACATGGCCACTTTTTGTAGCATGAGTTTTATAGTACATTTTCACATGGTCGTTTGAACAAATTTGTTTGTTTCAAAGTACATATTCACATTTTCATTAATGTTCTAATTTGTTTTTCCTATATTGTTATGGATATAGATAATATTTATACAAAAGTTAATTTTAAATTGGTTGAGAGATGTGATCTACAACATCACATAAATGTAAATATATCATGTTATTAATGAAAAATGATAACAACATATAAATACATTGTATATTAAGACAAGTTATTAATAGCATGTTCTCAACAATTTCTTCTTTAGAATTTATTTTGGGTGGATGATAATGCTTTTCCTCTCAAGTAACATAATTTAAACTTAATTTACAATCCCTTTATTTTGTATTAGGTGAATCAATAACTAGGTTGGGCTGGTACATGCCACATGCTCCAATTTGCAAAACAATTTAATGTTATTGAGGAACATTATGTTATATTTTATGCTAAGTTTGTAATTGATGACCAAGTGGGGTCAAGGTTAATTAAGGTATATTTAGAATATTTTATTAATAAATAAATAGATGATGAGACAAGAGCTTAGGGAATCTGTTAAAAGAGTGTTAACTGGTCACTTGATGGAGGACACTGGGTGGAGAGTGTACTGAAAAGTGGCAACATCCTCAAACTACTTATAACTTTTGCAGGTGGCAACTTCCCTATATTTGTGGTCATGATTCCCCAAGAAAGTGGAATTGGAGCAGGTGGCTCATTAAAGTAAAAACTGACCCAGAAAACATAGGCATTATTATAAAACTTTCCATTGAAGACAGCTGAGGTTGCTCATTTCTAGAATGGTGATCATTCAGTGTGAATGAAGTGCACATGATAAAATCGATGGAGGGGACTTATTTAAGTGAGTTTGAGGGGTTAACTACTGAGAACTGAACTTATGCAGTTGTTAGGATGAAGTTCTTACTGCTGTGAGCAGGTTCAAATTATTGCTGTAATTTGACCAGTCAGGTGACATAAAAGATCTTAAGGGTACATCATTCACCCAATACTCTACCAGGAGGACCAAGGAATAGGCTCGGGGGTCCTGAGGAAGTGCAGACTAAGTTTTCTCCAGGAGTTGGTTGGGAGGAACAGCCTCCTTAAGCTGTTGTCACCTCATCATTTGACAGGTTTGTATTTGTTCAGGTTATTTATAATTTATTTACTGTTTTCAATAAATGTTTAACAGTTTTTCAAGGATATGCATGTTATTATTTTGTTAGGGTTTATGCAGAAAAGAGTTTTGTGTATTGATAAACTTAGTGATTTGTAGACTATGTTTAAAACAGTAGTATTATTGCTAAGTGAAAAGTAAATAGAAATAAATTACCATACTATATTTTTCCACACCTTGTATAGGCAGTACTATAGTACAGCTGGTTGATTAAGTAGATGTGATGATTTATTTATCAACTCGGAATGGAAAATGCAAATGATTACTTGTATAGTCTGTATGTGATTCATTATAGAAATTAACAGTATTTGCTCTATCTACTCGAAGTATCTGTATTATCTAATACAGGATAGGAACATAATATATATTAATTATTAGTAGTCATACTAATCATAGAACTATCATTAGTACTAATACTTATTATAACCATAATAGATAAAGTTAAACAAATAAACATAAGAACAGTAAACAAAATAGCACCTAGGGTTTGAAGCTAGATAGTATTCCATAGGTTCTTTTAATAACTTATTCTAAATTCATATTTGCATTCAGCACTAAAAACAGATGTTTTTACTGTAAACTTCAAAGATTTACTTAAGGTTATCCAAATATAGGTTTTATCCCTATAAACACACCTTCATACTCTTAATTCTTTTATAAAATTTTAACAGCTATAATTAATTATTTTTAAAAAAATATATAAATAGGAAAACAAAACCAAAATTATTCCTGTAATTTATATATTATTACAGAACTGTAGGGTATTTAAGATATTAACCCTTCTGAGCAAAAATAGAGTACTAATTTTACTCATTAACACAGTAAAATTTCCAATAAAATATTTTGCTATAAATCATTTAAATTACAGGATAAATTAAAATTAAATAACACTATCAACATTTTTAAATGGAGACAAAATAGAAAATAGCATAATGGCTCATAAGCCTGTTATAATTATGATCGAGGCTTAAGCCTGTTTTAACATTGATACAATTTTAAATAAAAATAACAAGTCAACACTTAAACAATTACGGCTTAAGCCGAGATTGTCAAGCAATAAGATTTTCATCTTCCAGACCGTAAGGCTGTCAAGTAAACCCAAGTCATGGCTGTTATAGTCGTTAAGGTTCTTGCCATATTCCCCTTTAGGGTTTAATAGTTTACAAAAACAAAAATAACTTGAACAACAACCTAATAAGGAAAACCTAGGTCAAATCCATCAATAACAATGAAGTTTTTTTATCTTGCCAACCATGACAATACTAATGCAGGAGAAAGTCCTCAGTGCAGTTGGGTCTTACCAGGTTTCATATGGCAGTGTATGGGAGAGTTGTGCTACCAGCTAACCCTCTTTTCTATGAGAAGTACCTGCACTAAAAAACAAGGGTTAGTTACAGTTTTGTTTTAAAATAAAAATATATATATATATATAGTTTAACATATATAAAAAAAGAAAACAATGAAACTTTGTTTAGGGATTCACCTAGAAGCATTCTCGTTGGAAGAAATAATGGAAGTAACCACCAACGATAGCAATTTTGACACCCCAAGAGTAATGCAAACACCAAGAAGGAAGAAAACAATCTTAGGCAGAAGCACATGAACCATGCTTAAAGATTTAAAATCTCAGTTCACAAGTCAACAGCTAAAACTAGTTTTCTTTACTCTAGAAGCATACTCAGCAATCAACAAACTTCAAGAACCATCTTATGTACTACAAAATCCAACTCACAGTGTTCTGGTCGGAAGACAGCTTGCAAATTCAGAGGTGTTACAAGGTCATGGCGGCCACGAGCTCGCAGCTGGGCCACGCCCGTCAAAAGGATTGCTGTAATACGAAAAAAGAAGGTTAGGGTTTTGTTATAAGTCAACCCAACTAGTGGACAAAACACCTCTAGGTACCCACCTAAATTATTTCATGAGCTTGGGTGCAAGACAATAATTGAGTGCAGTTTTCAATCTACATCAAAATAATTATAATAAAAACCTATAATCATTTAAATGATGCAATTTCTATGATTTCCAATAATATATTATTACCATGGATTTTTTGGATGCTTAGTTTACGAATTATAGGATTAAGATAGGAAGTATCTTCTTAGGATAAGTTAAGTTAAGATAAGTTCTTTTGTTAACCATGTGTGCTGGAACCTAGTTAAAAAGACATATGTTTAGTATCAACTATATTATATTAATCAACACACTTATCTCAAATTTTTACTAAATCAACTTGTATGAAGGTATAGTTATAGTTAAATATGTGACAACCCAAATAACATCAACATTACCTCATATGGAGTCAAGTTGTTCTTAAATATTCTAAGACTAGCATCATATTCATGCTAGGGAAGTATCTTCTTGACCTGTTTATAAATATTATTTTACTGGAACTTACACTTACCTATTAAAACCTGTAAGGAACCATTAGTCCCACTGTGTTAGCTTAAAGCTAAGTAAGCCCCGATCACACATAAGAAACTTTCCCAACTTGACAAAAGAATTCAACAATATATCTAGCAGCAGTAAAATACAAGTTCTTTTTCTACTTCTAGTAGAATTACAACTGCTAAGTCGAAAACAACACTAACACAGCTTTTAAGGATACGCCTTTAGATTATACAAAACCTTATAAAGAAGCAACTCTTTGTTTCTCTTACAAACTGTTTTATTATCTGCTAACTATTAGTGGTACTTTAGCGGTGACATTAGACATTTTATGTCACATGAAAAATTTTAATTTTTTACGAATTTTTTAGTTATTGCAGTACATTCATGACATAGGTCTAGGGTTTCAATCACGTCTGCTACCACTACACCTCTAGTTGCACCCACACAATCTGCAAGCATGGTGCACAGGTAAGTTAGAGTGATCTGAACTTGTGATCTCTACTACAATATATAATCTCATTTCCAAGCAAATCGCTAGTCAAACTACACCACTGCAGATATATATATATATATATATATATATATATATATATATATGGTATATATGGTATATATTAAATTAAAAAGTATTATCTAAGATAATGAATAAAAGAGGCATTAAGTGGGAGGCAAATGTATTTTTGTAAGAACTTAGTGAATCCATGTTTATGTGTTGTTCTTTTGCTAGAGATGTGAATGGTTCTTTCATAGATGTATGAAAAGTTGCCACTAAGGGTGTTGGTTATCGAGCCTGATCTCCACAGATATTATTGAGCAGCTGTGTTTGTACCCCAGGTTTACTGTACACTCGTTCTAGCTGGGTGGGGCGGGGGGGGGCGGGGGTGCCCATCCCCCTCAGTTATGGGGTCGAAGGGGTTAGCGGTCCTTTGGCAGCGATTCGGGGGTTCCACCCCTGAAGAATTTTTTTTTTGGATATGTGTTAGACAACAGTTTTGCGAACCGATGGTATTGGGTTAACTGTAGTATTTTCCCATGGTATTTCCCCTTTAAAAGAAAGCATTGTAACACGGTTGTGTATGGTGTTGTATTGTATTGAAAAAATTCTCTGTGATTGTGTGGGAGAGACTATGAAAGCGTGAAGAGGAAGTGTAGCGTTTTTGTTGCAAGTTGTATCCCTTCATCTTTCTGGACTGGAATAAAATGACTGGAAATTTCTTTGTGGACGTAGCCCATCGTTTGGGTGAACCATGTTATATATGTGTCTCTCTTTAATGTGTTTAATGTGTTTTTCATCTTGTTTAATGATTCAATTGTATATCTGGTATTGCTTTGCGGTCCTGTTTTCTAACAAAAGGAACTATGAATGAGTCCAAATTAGATAAGGTGTCTATAAAGAACTTTTTGTTGGATTGGCTTACACCAACATAGATCCAAATCCTAGGCTCTATCAAGAGCCGAGATGGATCAAATCTCTCAAGGTGAAAACCTCTTCTTAGGTATCCATTGATTTGATTCAAACCAAAAGACACATCTTTTTATTTAAGGTCCACATATAATATTTTTATTATTAATATTTAATATTATTTATGGTAGCTATATAATATTTTTTATTTTGTTAGGAACAAACATTGCATCATTTCCCCACACACGGTTTTAAAACCATATGCAAGGCCCTCCTACAACCATGGGTTGTTTAGGAAGCCTTGTACATGGTCTTAAAACCATTTGCAAGGCCCTCCTAAACCATGTACAATAAAACCATGGGTTGTTTAGGAGGCCTTGCACATGGCTTAAAAACCATGAGCAAAGCCTCCTAAACCATGTACAATAAAACCATGGTTTTTTTAGAATGTCTTGCACATGGTTTTAAAACCATGTGCAAGGCCAACATTTTTTTGCGGATAATTCAATTTTTTGTTTTTTTCTTGAACCACATTTTTTTTTTACGGATAATTAAATTTTTACTTTTTTATTGTTTTGTTAGGTGGAAGATTACAACATCTCCCCCATATTAGATTATTTTTGTGGCCGACATTTATTTTGTCCTATGAGAAAATTTATTTTTTATTAATAAAAATAATGAAAGTGATATTATTTTTTATTTTGTGTTACAAAATCTCTCCCATAATATTCATTATCACTGTTGATTTTTGCCGACATGTTACAAATGTTATTAATGTTACATCACGTTATAAGATCTCTCCCATAATATTCACTATCACTATTATTTTTTGTCGACATGTTACAAACGTTACTAATGTTACATCACGTTACAAGATCTCCCCCATACTAGGCTGTAGAGCGCCTCTCGATACAACAAGACATTAAATACGTATAAATTTCTTTCTTATCTTTCTTTTTATGGGATCTGATCTCAAAATCAAATATTATTCCAAGATCGAGTCTTATCTTTTCCACTAGTAGCCCATAAAGCTACATTAACACTTCAATACAAGAGAGAAGCTCCTATAGATCATTGGTAATTCCATTCATCACGAGATTGGTTGGGACTTCCTTGACAGAGAAAACTAAGGAGTTACTAAAACATTATGTTGATAAGTCAATATTGAACTTGGCTAATAGTGAATGTCCAAACAATCAAGCTAAATTTTACGCACTACGTAGGATCCTTTACTTTTTGCTAGTAAAAAAACGTTAAACTAGCTTTAAATATTCAGAGATTCAATGTTTGTAATAAACTTGCAAATCAATAACTTAATATTGGTAATTTAAATTTGACTCTCTTTATAACAAACCATGTTAAAGATGTAAAAGAGACTTTGAATTTATCTCTAGTGTAGATGTCTAGCCTGATTTCAATGACCAAACATAGAATTGTCTAACCAAGCTTATATTTTGCTAAAAGGAAACCTACCTTAACTTGAAAGGAGGAATTTTTTTCAGAGACAAAAATATCTTTATATTAATCACATGCTGTTTTACGCTTGATGGTTTTGAAAGTTCTTTATTAGATCCTTTATTGTTCATAAAAGGTATGTTACCTTTGTTGCTCAAAATGGATAAATATGTTATTATAACATACCATACGAGAATTGTAATGTGTTGTTTTTTATGCTTTGAACTTTGGAAATATATAATGTATTTAATATTTATTAGGTTTTGAGTTTATTATATATAATATAATATTATATATTTATCTTAATTTTTTTTTCAAAACTAATACAAAATAAATTTTAAAAAATATTAAATTAAATAATAATTATTTATATATTATTGTATTTTTTAATTTATTTTTTAATAATTTTTTATTATAATTTATTTATTTTAAATATTAATTTTTAAAATTTTAAAATTAATTTATTATTTTATTTCATTATTTACATTTAAAAACATTATTTAGATATGAATTAATCATATTTATTGTTGGACTCTCACAACTCTTTACAAAAACATTTCTCATCTAAGGAAAACGACT
Organism: Pseudotsuga menziesii; assembly: GCA_001517045.1. Lineage (NCBI taxonomy): Eukaryota > Viridiplantae > Streptophyta > Pinopsida > Pinales > Pinaceae > Pseudotsuga > Pseudotsuga menziesii. Next base: position 477,952 of record LPNX010351134.1, read on the forward strand.
AAGCAACTAAGGTTTAAAAACAAACTTTATGCATCTAATATTGTGTAAATCACTCTGCATCGAATATTGTGTAAATCACTCTCAATAATAGGTAATTTTTTTGTAAGGTTAAATTAATTTATTTGTAATATTTCACATTAAAATAGAAAATTGATTTATTTAAAAAGATATATATATATATATATTGAATTTTGTTGTTAAAATCCAATTTTTGAACAAAAATTTCAAAGCCATAAGGCTTTTAAACTTGCAATTATTACTCAATACTTTATGTCTTATAAAGAAGGATTAAAACATATAGTGCATCTTATAAGCCTAAGAGGCAATTCTACAACAAAGACCTAAGTCATCATCAACGACAATAGCTCAACCAAAGGCAATGAAGCCAACCACAAATGGAGTCCCCCCTAAACCATAATGTATCCCAAACTAAATTATACCCTAGATATAGCAACGTGTCTTTTTTGTCTCTTTCCAATCGCTCTCATGGGTTGTTTTCATATATTAAAAATAAATAATGATATTAAAGGAAAGATCAGTATGGGTAAGAATTAAATACAAAAGGATACCAACAAACTAGTAGTACAAAGTCACATCTATTTCAAGTTTAGTACAAGTGGTAGAAAATTTCACTTTAGACTAAAAGGGATATGGGGTTGATTTACAAACTCCCATGTGAAAGCAATGAACAAGGTTAAATGCATAATTAGAATGGGAATGATAAATTACTTCCTTCTTTTGCAAGCCTTGGAGGCCAAGAAAACAACAAAATATTCCTAACTTTTTCATTTCAAATTCTTCTCGAGGATGGATTTGTTGCAGGTTAGAATTTTGGAGTCAATACCAATGGGGATTATACCCTCCACATAAATAAAAACTATTATGTGATGGTTACCCACTTTCTTGGTATAGACATTGAGGTCTAACAAAATGACATCCAAAAAATACTATCTAAAAAATAAATCTATCCAAATTAGAATACCAATCATAAGGATCTCACTTAATGCTATATAGAGGTTTCTTAAAACGATCAACAAGATTGGAGTATTTTAGAACATAACGAGGAGGTTGTTCCATGTAAATTTGTTCTTCTAAATCTCCATGAAAGAACGTAGATTTATCATCCAGTTGATGCACCTAGTTATTTTTAAAGATCCTTCTACTTGAGAAAATATATTGGAAACTAATTAATCATTATGTATTTCAACAATTCCGTCAGATGCATACTTATTTCTATACACCCATTTTCTTTTGCCACTTGTATTTTTACTTTTGAAAGAGGTACAAGATCAAAATTATTTTCCATCATTAAAGAACAACATTATTCATTCATTATTGCATCCCAATCCAAATCTCCAGAAAACTCTTCAATTGTTTCTCGACCATGATCATCTAAAATTGGAGCCAAAAGAGAGAAGGTTGACCATGGTCGATTTTCTTTAACAATGTTTGACTTATTTTGACTTGTTGTGTTCTTGATTGATTATGTCACATTACAATTCTTTTTAAGGATTATCTCACATTTTTTTATCTTCCTCTGCATCACATTAAGGGGCATGTTAGATTGCAACATTCAACAATCAAATAATAAAAAATTCAATATCCATCCATGATGGCTTATTTAGTTGAAACATTCCTCAAGGGTTATGTTAGATTTTGATATTAAGAGGTCAACCACATTATTAGTTCTCTTAATATATTCATATATACATTTATAAAGGATTATTACACATTGTGAATATAGTATTCGTATGTAATTGTGTAACATTACTGTTGTTGATAATGTAACTTAGAAAGGTATTCTTCATTGTATTACTTGTATTATTATTATTATATTTTGTTGTACTTTTATTGAACCTCCTTTTGGGGATGTTTTGCCTTCGATAAAAGATGTCATTAATGTAAAATTGGTCATGTAAGAGTCAAGGTAAAACCTTCGTTGTATGTTTGGCCAAGAGAATAATGTAAACTATATTTTTTAAGTTTTCCTAGGAGAAGTCGACCCAACGAGGTTTGGACTCTCGGACCTGTTGGACCAAAAAGTCACCCAACTGAAGAATATAAATAGGGAGGTACCCTCCCTCATTTAGACACACAACAAGTGCAAGCAAGTTCACTCCTAAAGTGAGAAAGACAAGTTCACTAGTGAAGAAGAATAAGAAGGAACAAAATACATCTTATATTTTGGTTTTCTATCTTGGTCTAACATTGTACTAAGTGACGAATCTTTACAGAATAAGTTGTTAGGTTTTCTCCCTTGTGGTTTCCTATGATAAAAATATTTGTGTCTTTCTCTTATGTTGTGCGTGTCTATATTTCAGTGATCTTATTGTATTAGATTAAAGATAAACATATTTGAATTAAAGTAAAAACTCTAACATGGTATCATATCCACCCTAAAAGAATTCTCTATGCAACTGATATACTACTACAACTGCATCTACTTGATCCAAGAGGATATTGGTGGCCACCCACCTATTCCTCTTGGACCCCCACCATTGTTTCTTTCATTTTTCCAGTTTCCTTAATTGTAGCACAATTTACTATTTTTGGTAGTTTTTGGGACCTAAACTTCTTGAGCCGTTTTGAGGCCCTAAACGACATTTTTTCGGCATCGAATGGTCGAGCAAATATGAGTCCATTTCGGACTCAATATTAACTACTTATGGATGTAGTCCTTAGACAAATCTTTCTAATGATGTATCATGCGCGTCAAACGAACGTAGTATGCTAAAGTTACGACACTGGGAAATTGATGTATCAAGTTACCCAACGGGGCCCACATTAAGGCATTTCACCTCCTAGGGTTAGGTTTTTGGATGTGTAGGGTTTCCATTGTTTCTCAATAATATATAGGCATTCGATCCTCATTGTAACACAAAGTTCAGAGGCATGTAGCTGCCACATCTCTTCTCAGAGATAAGCTACCAGCACTCTAGCTAGTTTATTTCCATTATGTATGTAAACAAGTTTCAATTGTTGATTAATGAGATGAAGTGTTATTTCTACTGCATACTTGTTTCTATGGTTATTTATGTATTATGTTGTGTTCTTGCATAAATCCATATCAGTGGTATCAGAGCGATCTGCTCTTTCTCGATCCTTCTTTGCGTGTCCCCAACAAGGGCGGGGTATAAAGAGTTAGGGCTCAATCTGGTTGAACCTTTGCAAGATCAGCCTCGCAAATCCCGATGGCCACCCATGGGGGACGAAAAGAAAGACAAGGGCACAGAAGATCCTATCAAAATGTTGCTTGAGGAGGCCCTTGAAGAACAAAGGAACACGATGATGAATCACTTCACCTAGATCCTTCAACAACTTCCCACTGGTGGCGCATTTGCATCTAGCAGCCACTCTGGAGACGCAACCCCTTTTAAGGTACAAGTAAACTTCGACATTCCCATATTTGATGGTTGAATAGATGTAGATGCCATATATAGATGGTTGAATCTATTAGAAGGATATTTCTCAATTCTTGACTTTTCTAACCGATAAAAGATTACTTTTTCTCTACTCAAAGTCACCCCCCATGTCAAGGACTAGTGGGAAACCTACTGTGCGAGAAAAGACGAGGAGGAAACCTCTTTGTTCTCAGCCTTACTCACTTGGAATTCTTTCTGAGATTCCATAAAGGGACAATATTATCCAGTGGGGAGCTATCAGGACAAGTACATCCAATGGACTATGCTGCGGCATCAAAGAGATCAAGATGTGCATGAGCTGATGAATCTGTTCCATACCCTACGCACCAAGTTGGGTATCAAAGATTCAGAGAAACATTTGGTGCTAAAGTACCACAGTTATCTACATAGATACATTTAGGAGGAAATGGAGTTCCTTGACATCTTCTCGCTTGGTATGGCATATCGGTATGCTGCCAAAATTGAGCAAAAATTCAAACAGAAAAAGCGAGAATTTGGATCTGCGAATCAGAAGCAAGGGAAAGGTGCCCCCAAACTGCAAAACCAAGGACACAACCAAGGCATGGCGACTCAAGAAAACTTTCCAAAGATGCAAGAAAAGAGCAACACTGCAAAGCCAAAGAAGGAAGCAGGAAAGTGGTGTGAGTTCCATAAGAGCCCCACTCACAACACAAGTGAGTGTCAGGCTAAGCAGTCACTGGTGGCCAAGATAAAGGCTTCTGAATCAAATGCATACTCTGCACTGAATCAGAACACAAGAAGGGGAATGACAAAGGGAGGAAGATTATTGATGTATATCCCAATTCCACTGTTTCCACCACGAAGATCCAAAAGGAAGAACTAGAAGATTCAGAGGAGGAGAAGCATCTTTTCCACTCCCAGATGTGGGTAAAGGGTTCCCCGCTATAGTTCATTGTCGACACTGGGAGCCAAAAGAACCTAATTTTAGCAGAGGTCGTGAAGCGGTTGGGTTTGCCGACCATATCACACCTGCAGTCGTACACAATCGGGTGGCTTCACAAAGGACGAGATCTCCGTGTCAGCCAGCAATGCCGCCTTCCCTACAGCATCAAGCCCTTCACTGATGAGGTATTATGTGATATTGATCCTATTTATTTTTGTAATGTATTATTAGGCCAACCATACCTATGGAAGCGACATGTGGTGTATGAGTCTTGGCCTCGCGCTGTTATTATTACGTTGGGAAATAATTTGTAAAGGATACCAGAGGTACCACCCCCTGCCGCTATCTCTTTGGTTACTACAAAACAATGCAGTAAGCTCATTTCCAAAACTAGGAAGTTTGTTTTCTTGATGATCCACCCCTAGGGAAAGAAGAAGATCGTGGCCACAACCTCTAGATAGGGCCCCTTCGCATGACAACAACAAATGGACAAGGTTGTGGAGGAGTACCAAGACATATTCACCTCACCCGTCGGGGTTCCTCTCCACTGTCAGGTCAAGCACCCCATCGATATGACCCTAGGTGCACCGCTGCCCAATGGACTGATCTATCAACACTCTATTCTGGAGAATGATGAAATCGAGAGGAAAATTTAGGAGCTGCTACAGAAGGGTCACATCCGGCCAAGTTCATCTCCCTATGGGAGCTCGATTGTGTTGGTACAAAAGAAGGATGGGACTTGGAGACTTTGTATTGAATATCGAGCACTGAACAAGATCACTGTCTGAAATAGGTACCCGATCCCATGAATTGGTGACCTCCTGGACCAGCTTAAACGGGTGAAATATTTTAGCAAGATCGACTTAAAGTCCGGGTATCACCAAGTACCGATCGAACCGACTGATGCGTGGAAGACTACCTTCAAATCCAGGGAGGGCCTTTTCGAATGGTTGGTCATGCCTTTTGGGATGACGAATGCTCTTGCAACCTTCATGAGACTGATGGATGAAATCTCGCGGTCATTCACCAACTCATTTGTAGTAGTGTACTAGGATGACATCCTGATCTTCAACTAGACTTGGGAAGAGCACCTCCACCAAGTTGTGTGCCAATTTGGACAAGTGCACTTTTGGCATGACCCAGGTTCAGTATTTGGGATACATTATTGATGAGTGTGGGGTACATGTGGATCCAACCAAGATCCAAGCCATTCAGGATTGGCCAGCCTCAACTACTCTAACAGAGCTTCACAGCTTTCTGGTCCTTGCTAATTTCTACCGCAGCTTCATGTTGGGATTCTCTCATATCACTTGGCCCTTGAGTCAAGTTACCAAGGGAGGAGCGAAAGAAAAATTATTTTGGTCAGAAACTCAGCAAAAGGAATTTGAAGAATTGAAACATCGCCTATGTTGTGCCCCAGTGCTCACACTACCAGAGTTGCAACAACCATTTGAGATCGAGACAGATGCCTCTGACTATGCTATTGGGGTATTCCTTACTCAACAAGGGCATCCATTGGCATATCACAGTGAGACACTATCTGACATAGTCCATAAATATCTCACATATGACAAAGAGATTTATTCCATTGTACAGGCTTTCCAACAATGGAAGCATTACATTTTGGGGAAGGAAACGATCATCCACACAGACCACCAACCCCTGCAGTTCATGCAGACACGAGGGAAGTTACAGAATTATCACCATCAGAAGTGGTCCACATATCTACAACAATTTCATTTGAACATCAAGTACAAGAAGGGAAGCACCAATAATGTTGCAGACTGCCTCAGCCAACCACCAATCGTGGTGATAACGACCATGCTCAACTCTTGTGGACACGAGAATTTTGATTGGCCGCTTCTCTACAAGAGTGATCTAGAATTTAGCCACACATACCAGACGCTCTTGGAGGGAAACCAAGTTCCAAAATTTCACCTCTAGGATGTACTACTATGTCACATGGGACACCTTTGTGTTCCTTTAAGCGAGCATGCCAAGATGATTTGGGAAGCACACTACAGTTGGGTCGCTGGGCATTTCAGGGTTGAGAAAATAGTGGTAGTACTACGGAAAGTAAGGCCTCTATATTCCATTGCCTAACCCTTGTCAACCTTGGGAATCCATCTCCATGGATTACATGTTAGGATTTCCTTCTACTAAGCACAACAACGACTGTGTGTTTGTGGTCGTTGATAGATTCTCAAAGATGGCCATAATGGCGGCCTGCAAGAAGAATATCACAGCAGAAGCCACTGCTAAACTCTTCTTTAAACGAGTGTGGGTACACTTTGGTATCCCACAGTCTATAATCTCAAACCGAGACAGCAGGTTCCTTAGTATATTTTTGTCTAGCCTATGGTCAATTCTAGACACCAAGCTCACAAAGTCCACATCTTTCCATCCCCGGACTGATGCCCAGACAGAGGTCGTCAACAGGATGATCATACACGTTTTGTGCATGTACAACTCAAAGCATCCACGCACATGGGATGAGAGCCTCCCCTATGTACAACACATCTATAACCGGGCCCTTTACAGCTCAACCAACCACAACCCCTTTCAGGTGGGCTTGGGATTCCAGCCACTATGTCTCATTGACGTAGCCATGCCATTTGCAGCTACTCAGGATGATTTAGCTCATATCCAGTATGAATTTTCCAAGGCAAATAGCTTCATTGAGCGCATTCAGCACATTCTCCAATAGGTTCATGACATATTGGACAGATCCAATGCTAAGTACAAGTAGCGACATGATCAGCATCGGGTGCAACACAACTTCCAGGTGGGCGACAAAGTGTGGCTACATTTGCAGAAGGAGCACCTCACTAGACCCCACCACAAGATTCGCCCGCTCCGATATGGGCCATACACCATCACTAAGGCTATCGGGGACAATTCCTTCAAGCTCAGTATTCCACCATTCCTTGGTATTCACCCAGTGTTCAATGTGGACCGCCTTTGGCCCTACTTTCCACCTCTACTGGACACATCAAACGTGGAAGAACAACTCACACCAACATAGTTAAACCCTGACTGCATGGAACAATCCACAATTGATAGAATTATGGACACACAGATCAAGAACACCTGACAACAAAATATCCAGCTATATCGAGTTGTCAAAGCAGGCCAACTTCTTCACCAGGGAAAGTGGCTCACCAAGGACCAAGTTCAACAAAAGTTTCCTCATCTCATGGAGGAACTCAACGCAATGGGGACCATTGCTTCCTAAGGGGGGAGTAATGATCCAGGAGGATATTGGTGGCCACCCACCTATTCCTCTTGGACCCCCACCATTATTTCTTTTATTTTTCCAGTTTCCTTAATTGTAGCACAATTTACTATTTTTGGCAGTTTTTGGGTCCTAAACTTCCTAAGCCGTTTTAAGGCCCTAAATGACATTTTTTCGGCATCGAATGGTCGGGAAAATATGAGTCCATTTTGAACTTAATATTTGTTTTTTATGGATGTATTCCTTAAACAAATCTTTCTAACGATTTATCATGCACGTCAAACGGAGGTAGTATGCTAAAGTTACGACCCCGGGAAATTGATGTACCAAGTTACCCAGCGGGGCCCACATTAAGGCGTTCCACTTCCTAGGGTTAGGTTTCTGGATGTGTAGGGTTTTCATTTTTTTTCAATAATATATATTTCTTTGATCCTCATTGTAACATAGAGTTCAGAGGCATGTAGCCGCCACATCTCTTCTCAGAGATAAGCTACTAGCACTCTAGCTAGTTTATTTCCATTCTGTATGTAAACAAGTTTCAATTGTTAAGTAAGGAGATGAAGTGTTATTTCCGCTGCATATTTGTTTCTATGGTTATTTGTGTGTTCTGTTGCATTCCTGCATAAATCCGGATCACTACTGGAGATTACGGTTTCATGCCTGAAAACCCTAGAATGAAAAATGAAGTCATCTTGGAATTTTCTCTATAACTCGATTTTGGTGAAGGATTGGGAGTTGAAACTTGGATAGGCCAAAGATGAAATATTGATGTACCTTGTGTGTGATTTAAGACTCAAATTCTTCTTACTTTAGGAGATATGATCCTTACAAAATAGGGTTCCATTCTTTTCCAGAATTCATTCTTAAAAAGGTGACCTAAAAGAAATGCTATATTTCGGGCTAGGAAGATCTATTTCGTAAGATGTTGCATATAGGGAATGAAATATAGTTTCTATTATGCGAGTTTTAAATCCTAAAGTTGAAACAATGACATGTGGCATTCCATGCAAGTTCACTATATTGAACCAATCCATAAACAAGTCATCTTGGGAAACTTAGTATAAGTTCCATTTGGTCAATCTAATCTTTCTCTAACCCCTGGGGTTAGAAATAAGACAGATAAAAATACATAAGGATGAATTTTATACATTTAGGAGCATAAATTTTTTATATACATCTATGAGAATTTTCTTCATAGTGAAATCTAGGATTTAGATAAATATTCACACTCAAAGTATTTGACATAATGTGCAAGAGAACAACAAAGAGATAGAAAATAGCTGGAATAACACATATGAAAGGTGCTAATTACTAATTAAATTATTACAGTACATCTTGTATATGTTATGGTACACATTTATAATACATTGGACAAAACACGTGAGGTTCTAGAAGCCAATTGGGAATGTACAAGTATCATTATGACATTTGACCTCAATCCCCCCAAGTGGACCAATGGAGCTGCAACTTATCCCAAGTAGTCACAAACCAAGTTTTGAATGTTGGTGAAGTGTGATGGGGCATTAATGGGTCGTATAAAAGCATGGGTGAGAAGATAGAGGTGAGTGGGAGACTCGAGGTGGCAATAAATTCTCCTAGGAGAGCCAAAATAGGTAAAATACAGCACTAGTGCCCTTAGACAAACCTGGATACCCCAAATCAATGAGGTACTGTCAAAACCCCAAATTTTCACAAAAATTTAAAATTTTGAGATAACATAAAATGTTGAATATATGGTTTACTAACAGCTAATGGTTAGCGGAAAATGAAACAGTCCAACGAATTAGTATTACACATTTTTAAATTACGTTAACTAAGCAGTTTCCTTTTCGTAACATAAGGAATATTTATTTGCATACAATTTTCTTTCAGTTTACTAATGGGTCTTCTTTATGGCATGCAGGTGGAATCTAACTTTGAATCCTGGGCTTACTTAGCATTTATGCTAATGCAGAAAGATTACTGGTTCTTACAGGTTTACAGGTATGATCGAACAAGTAGACGTTTTAAATTCATAAAGTGTCAAGAAGTGTTTCTATTTGCAATTAATATGCTTAGTAAAATAAGCTAATAAATTCCAAGCAACTTCAATGAGGTAAAGTAGTTTATTTTCTCTAGTTTTTCTTGTAAGCATAGTTCAAATAAATGAGTTCCTTTCTTTATCAAACTTAGCGACAACAACAATACTTACTACGTACTGTTGGTAATAACTCTCGATCAATATTATTCCCTTACCAAAGCAAATATTTATACATTACAATGGCGGTTGAGAACCAGCCTTTTCACCTTCCTATCTA
>LPNX010351134.1:492361-522837 GCA_001517045.1 Pseudotsuga menziesii
GTTATCAACGTAGGCTCCAACCAGGAGATATACTTAATGCATACAGCAGACAGCAGAGAGGTCGGTCAAAAACTGAATGACTGCGTAGAGAACAGTGATGAGAGAGCAAACAAGTAAGGAGAGGCCTCAACACCCAAACACAACTATTCACGGGATCTCCACATTGAGTCTTTCACATCACGACAGAGAAAAAGAGAGAGATACACGAACTAGGGTTAATTTAGGGTTTTATGCAGTCTCTTCTCCAACAATATGGACTCAGCAGATAATTCAAATCTGGAGGAGATCGTAGTCATTATACCGCATATCCCAGCATAGATCACAGCACGCAGCATAAACTTACAGTGTGAAAGGATTAGGGTTTGCAGCACACAAACTCAATCATGAAGGAATTGTAACGCATACAATGCATGCGACTCGACTGGCAGACTGATGGAGCAGTCTGGAAATGGACTGGCAAGCAGAATGCCAGGAATGGGAAGACATGCAATAGGAAGGAGTTATGGCAGGCAGGCAGCCAGGCTCTGATACCACTTGTTGGTAATAACTCCCGATCAATATTATTCCCTTACCAAAGCAAATATTTATACATTACAATGGCGGTTGAGAACCAGCCTTTTCACCTTCCTATCTATTCATATTCCTATTTATTATTTATTTACAATAATCCCGACGGATTATTCTAACACGTACTCTAAGTTCGTATTCTTTGTCGCATAGTAGCTTCTATTTTAATATGCTTATCTTGCAGATGTTATACTTATTGTACTATTGGTTTTTATACATGGAAGAGCTTCTATCAATATTGATAGTAAAGATTCTCAATAGAATAAATTCGATTTCATTTCTAACTTATTAGTTATGGTAAGTGTCAACCTATTACTTATATGTACAAATCAGTTGCTCACTAGCAGGTTATTAGCTTCCCCATCAATGTCATACTGCATGTACTATTGTATCATATACATTATCACATTATTTACTTAAGTACCAAACTGATCGATATTTACATTCTATAGGGAAACTTATTTCCTGTAAAACTTCTTGATATTATAAGCTTGATTAGTGTAAATTCAATTGCATCATTTCACATGGAAAATTGTTTGCCTTTATTTCCTAAATCTAAGTCAATCAATGTTGTTCCTAAGATTATGGACTTGAGTAAGGTTATTCCATTGTAATTCTTATTACTATCTTAACGCCTTTCTTACATTAAGTTAATGTCTATAATAGCTATTATGGTAGATCAAAATTCTACCTTATAAGAAGTACAAGTTATCTTGTATACTCAAAAAAACTAACTAGTCTATCATACACAATAAGGTAAACTTCCAGCATTGACAAGTTGAGAAGCAACTAGTGTCTATGAAAGTTTTTAATCAACATCGAACTTGGTAAAAGTCATGTTGATAATTCTAATGCCACGCCATTCAACTCCATTCAAATTCATAAATTAAAACCATCCCAAGCTGATTGGTTTAAGAGTGATAAGTTTGGTTTATAAACCATGCATATCCAACAATGTTTTACAAGCATATAAAACTATAGTAGTTCGAAGGGTTCTAAACAAAATCGATTTTGGGATTATATAAATGATTACGTGGTTACCAAACTTTCATTAGGTCAACATTTTAAAAATCATTGTTTTACCCAAATGTCAAATCAAAGCTAGCAACATTATGATAAACATGTTATATAATAACGATGGGATATATATGAGCATATATCATATTTCATGCATCGTTTTGTTAAAAATCACTGTGTAAATAATTCGGATGATTAGAAACACAGGTGACTTTGGGTATCGACCCATGCATGGTTTGATTTTCTTGAGGGAACATGGTCACATCATGTCTGTGTATTGGAGATATATAATTCTTACAACCCTAATACCTTTTCATTCTCCCTTCGTAGTTTGCGTTGGCCTTCGGGCTACTCTGCAAGGTTTTCATGGTGTCCATGAGTTCCTTCCTGTTCCAGTTTGCTCCGAGTCTTGGGTTAATGTTGCTGTAGTCTTTAGTGCTAGTCTTGTTTCCAAACTCCTTAACTGTGGGTTTTTATCCTGTGAGAGTTTATTGGTTTTGTTCTGCACTTGCTTGCGGCTTGTTCATAGCTCCATCTTGCTTCCCCGTGGCATGTCATTGCGGTGAGAAGTTAATATTTTCTTGTTGTTGGTTGTGCTTCGCCATTGTTGCAGGGTTTAGAGGTTTGGATGCATACTTTGCTGTTGGTGACAATCCCGTCGCTAGACTGTTCGTCCTCTTTATTAAGGTAAATAATTTATTTCTATTTTCAACACAGAAGATTTATAGCATAGTTGTTTTTACATTAGGGTTTATAATAATGAAAGGGTTATATAACTGATACACAATGTCGCTTCTTCTTGCAGGAAAAATGTTACTATTCTTGCAATCCGGAATGAAGACAATGCTGGCTATCTTCGGGGGCTCATGGCTCCAAACTGGTAAGCCCTGAGTCCAACGAACAGGTTATTCCCTTACTTGTAACAGGGTTGTCAATTGGAGAAACCCTAAGCTTGGAAGCTTGTCCAGCTTCGCCATCAGCTATGCAGTTTCTTTTTAAAGGTTGTTGTTGGTTTTTAATATGTCTTCAAACCCTCACTAAGTCTATGGGTAGTCCCGGGCGTGGGATGGGTGTTGTATTTGGTTTAAATTTTCAGCCTTATGGCTTGTTAATGCAATACACTGGTTTTTAAAAAGGCTTCTTTCGAGCTTGGACTTGTTTTGCAGTAATATTATTTTGTGACTCTGTATAAATTAGGGTTTTCCCCTATTCAACTATGAATAAAGAATTTTACTGTTTATTCTATTTTGTATTAGATTATTGTTAATATTTTTAACACTGTCACTCAGTCATAGTGTAATTTTTTTTACTTGTTGGCTCAGGAAATACGAGCTAGGGTTTTCCAGAATGAAACCCTCGTTTAAATAATTCTTTTAAAATAGGTTATGTTACTTGTTTAACTTGTTTTAAGTTAATATTATTACAGGTGTGTGTTGTAATATCTTTAAATTGTATCTGTACATATATTTGCAGTAAGGACTGTAACCAGTCTATAATAGTTTAATTTTTTATTGATGTAATGATCTGAAATAATGGATTATAGCTTAATTGTTTTTATTTGAAACAATATATTTAGTTTAGGGTTTTGACCCTGTAGTTTTACTTTTGCAGGTATATATCTGTTAATAATTATAGAACAGTACTTTACATAGATGTATATTTATTTTCATATTAGTTATTATCATATTCTTATTGTTTTTATCTACTGAGATGATAGAAAGAATTTTACTAGAGTTATTTGAAAAGATAAGCATAAATTATGTAACTAGTTTGTTCTTTATAATTTAAATACTTTTCATATAAACCTTCTTGTTTACAGTAACTGTTAGTCTTATCTTAGTTAATATTATAAGTAAATAAACTATATGATTAGTAGTTTATATCTTTACTGAACTGAATATAAACAATGTAGCTTGACTGCGATTTTTTTACTGCATTGCAATTAGTTACTAAGTAAACACAAAGGAAATATATATAACATAACACAGTTTATCCTCCAGCATATTTTAACTTGAATTAAAAAAAATATCCACTGTCTATAAACACAACATCTTATCTACTAAGGTATTTTATTAACATTTTAATCCTTCTACCTGTACTAGATTACTGCTAATTCTTTTCCAGTATATTTACATAAACAATGAACATAGATAACCACGTCATTATACTTTTTAATTATAACCTACATACTGAAATAAATTACTCTGCTAATACGAAATGCAGAGCCACATCTATTCTATTCAGTCTCTTAACATTTTCTTCATCTACTATAATACTCTATCTGTGCTGGAGTATGGCCTGGTCCTTCCAGGTGTGGGAAAACACAGATTAAAATTATTTTCCATCTTAACACATTACTATTTCAGATCCAATTCTTCAATAATCTAAAAGATTACTAACTCTAACATTTTACAACTAAATATTTAACATTCATTTAACAGTCAGATTCAAATTTAATTATCTAACACAATAAAACAAATAATGTAGAACCTGATTAGGATAGACAACAACATTATTAGGAGGTCGTTCCTCCCTACCAAACTCCTAGGGAGCGCTCAAACAACACTTCCTCAGGACCCCCGAGCCTATTCTTGGTCTTCTTGGCTGCGAACTGGTGGAGCATGCAAATAGTAAACCAGTCCAATGACTCTGTAAAACACCTTGCACTCAGCAGTAAGATCTTTTAGCCTAAAAGTTGCACTAGATCACTTAGTAGTTATCCCCTCAAACTCTTTCCACAATTCCCTTCCATTGAATTTCTCTGAAGTACATTCACCTGAATGATCACTTCTTTAGAATGAGTAGCCTTAGCTTTATTCAATGGGAATTTTTATAAAGATTGCCTAGGTCTTTTGGGTCAGTTGTCATTAATTGAGCCAACTACTCAGATTCCACTTTCTTAGGGAATCATGACCCCAAATGTAGGGAGGTTGCCACCTGCAACAGTTGGAAGTGGTTTGAGGATGTTGCCACATGTCTGTTTGCTCTCCACCTAGTCTCCTCCACCAACTTAACCAGTAAACACTCTTTTAATAGCTCTCCTAAGCTGTTGTCTCCACCTTTATTTATTTATAATAAAAATATTCAGAATTACATTAAATATCCTTGGCTGTGATGACTCATCAATTACAACTTAGCATAAAATTTAACATATTGTCCTTAAATAAAATCAAATAAGATAATATTATTTATTTTTTTGCAAAATTGGGGCATGTGACATACACACCCCCTTAGAACATAACATCGTCCTCGATGTTGTTTATTCGTCATCCTCAGAATTCCCCTGGAACAGAATTGGATATGCATTTCACATATTACTTTCCTATTTCCAGGTGGCTTTCTCTGGACTAAGGTGCTTCCATTGTACCTTCACCTGTCCAATGGTGCGGTTCCGAAGTGTGATCTCCCTCCACCTGAGGATACAGTCCGGTTCCATCAGAAATTCTCCTTCTGGTTCCACCTATACATCATTCTACTTAACAACATGAGTAGCATCATGAACGTATTTCTTTAATACAGAAATGTGAAAACCATTATGTACTCTTAAATTTGGTGGTAATGCTAATTGATAAGCTACTTGTCCAATCCTAGACAGTATTTCAAATAGACCACAATAACGAGGTGCTCGTTTTGCAGAACTTCTCAATCTCAGAGAGCTCTTTTTGGGCCTCACCTTGATGAACACATGTTCACCTACCTGAAACTCCTTTGGAGGTCTTTTAAAGTTTGGTTGAATTTTTTGTCGATCCTGTGCAACTTTTAGATTACCTTGTACCTGCTTTACAATTTCTTCCATTTCCTTTAATAGTTCAGGGCATAATACTAATCTATCCACCAGATTACTCCAAGAGATAGGAGTATTACATTTCCTTCCATACAAAATTTTGAAAGGACTAAATCTAGCTAATGCCTGATAATTATTATTATAAGAAAATTCTACCAGATGCAAATAATCCTCCCATTTACCTAGCTGGTCTTTCACATACATTCTTAATAAATCTCCCAGTACTTGGTTTCCGCTTTCAGTTTTTCCATCTTTTTGAGGATGGAACGAAGTACTAAAATTTAATGTAGTGTTTAATCCTTTAAACGGATATTTCCAAACGCTACCTGTAAATTTAGGATCTCTATCTGAGATTATGACTTTCGGTATTCCATGTAGTCAAAACATCTGTTTTAGAAAGATATCAGCTATGTTTGCAGCTTTATATGTAGTTTTAACAGGTATAAAGTGAGATGCTTTACTTAACTTATCAACCACTACCATGATAGAATCATTTAAATTCTGATTTCTAGGCAGTCCAGTAAAAAAATCGAGACTAATTATCTCCCATTTCCAGCTAGGAATGGGTAATGGCTGAAGTAATCCAGCTGGGTGTTGATGTTCAGTTTTCACTTGCTAACATTCAAAACACCTAGCGATATATTCTTCTAATTCAATCTTCATATCTGGCCAAAAATATTCTTTTCTTAACATGGTTATAGTATTTTGATAGCCTGGATGACCTGAGTATGGATTTTTATAAATTTCATCCAAAATTAACATCTTAACTTTAGGTACGTTAGGTACATACATTCTGTCTTTATACAGTAAAAATTCTTTTGCATTCAAACTGTACCCTTTACTTAAGCTTTCTGTTATATTTTCTTTCGTTTTAGTTTGTAAATTTTGGTAAATTTCATCTTGTTCTATCCCTGCTTTAAGTTGTTCATCCAGATCTGTTGTATAAGTGCTAATAACTACTGTGAAATTCAGCCTTGCATTCCTACTTAATGGATCAGCAACTTTATTTTCTTTAACTTTAATGTGCTGAATTTCAAAATCATACTCACTTAGGAAAGCTAGCCACCTAGCTTGTCTTTCATTTAGATTAGGCTAATCTAACAGATACTTTAGTCTTTTATTATCAGTCATTAAAATAATTTTTTTGCCAATTAGGTTATGATGCCACATCTTTAGAGCATTTATAATAGCAGCTAATTCCAGATCATAAGTTGCATGATTTGTTTCATGAATTTTTAATTTTCTAGACTCATAGGGAATAACATGCCCTTCTTGAGTCAGAACACCACCTAATCCATCATTGCAGCCATCAGTGCACACTACAAACTCTTTATTTGGATCAGCTATTCTTAAAATAGGTGCACTGGTTAATAAAGTTTTTAACTTTTTAAAGCTTTCCTCACATTTCTGGTTCCAATCAAACTTATTTCCTTTGTTTTGCAAAGAAGTTATCAGATTCGTGATTCTTGAAAAACCTTCAATGAACGTCCGGTAGTAACCAGTAATCCCCATCAAGTATCAAACATCAATTACATCCTTAGGAACCGGCCAATCTTCGATCACCTTTATCTTTTCAGGATCCACCAAAATCCCTTCCTTAGTCACCACATGACCTAAGTACTAAATCTTATCTTTGAAGAAATCGCATTTACTAAACTTTGCAAAGAGTTGATGATATTGTAACTCTTGCAAAACAATTTTTAAATGTTCTTTATGTTCTTCTTCAATTTTTGAATAGATTAACATATCGTCGATGAACACAACTACAAACTTATCTAGATACTTATGCATAAAGTTGTTCATTAAACACATAAAAATGGTTGGGGCATTTGAATTCCCTAGAAATTTCCTCATAAGGTTTGTATTTCCTCTTTTTAGTATAATAGTTATCATCACTACTATCACTAGTAGAATAAAAATTTCGTTGTTCACCAAACACCTCCGAAGATGAACTGCTTTCATTTTTAGTGTGTTTCATCTTTTTAAATTTGTGTTGATGACTTGTATCTTTTGATTCAGTTCTTTTACCCCTACCCTCAGTTTGAAACCTTTCTGTTAGGATCTGATTCAGCTCCTCTTGAGCCCTCAGAATCCTTTCATTCTCTCATTTTACAGATTCCATTTCAGATTTTAAATCTTTTACAGTTTGTAACAGTTCTGAGGAATTGGTGGTTAAATCTTCTGGTATAGGATCTCTTGGTAAGTTTTCTAGTTCAGTAAATGGATATTCTTCCTCTCCATATTCCTCCAACATTTCCATACCTGTTTGTTAAACTTCAGAAACAATTTCTTTGTTGAATAACATTTAAAAGAAAATACATCAGCAAAAATAATTCAAAATCATTGTTTCATAAAAGCCAGTTAGGCTTCATCAAGGCCTATTTTTTGAACATTGTGCTCTAATACCACATGTCAAAACCCCAAATTTTCACAAAAAATTAAAATTTTGAGATAACATAAAATGCTGAATATATGGTTTACTAACAGCTAATGGTTAGCGAAAAATGAAACAGTCCAACGAATTAGTATTACACATTTTTAAATTACATTAACCAAGAAGTTTCCTTTTCGTAACATAATGAATATTTATTTGCATACAGTTTTCTTTCAGTTTACTAATGGGTCTTCTTTATGGAAAGTAGGTGGAATCTAACTTTGAATCCTGGGCTTACTTAGCATTTATGCTAACGCAGAAAGATTACTGGTTCTTACAGGTTTACAAGTATGATCGAACAAGTAGACGTTTTAAATTCATAGAGTGTTAAGAAGTGTTTCTATTTGCAATTAATATGCTTAGTAAAATAAGCTGATAAATTCCAAGCAACTTCAATGAGGTAAAGTAGTTTATTTTCTCCACTAACTAGTCTATCATACACAATAAGGTAAACTTCCAGCATTGACAAGTTGAGAAGCAACTAGTGTCTATGAAAGTTTTTAATCAACATCGAACTTGGTAAAATTCATGTTGATAATTCTAATGCCATGCCATTTAACTCCATTCAAATTCATAAATTAAAACCACCCCAAGCTGATTGGTTTAAGAGTGATAAGTTTGGTTTATAAACCATGCATATCCAACAATGTTTTACAAGCATATAAAACTATAGTAGTTTGAAGGGTTCTAAACAAAATTGATTTCGGGATTATATAAATGATTACGTGGTTACCAAACTTTCATTAGGTCAACGTTTTAAAAATCATTGTTTTACCCAAATGCCAAATCAAAGCTAGCAACATTATGATAAACATGTTATATGATAATGATGGGATACATATGAGCATATATCATAGTTCATGCATCATTTTGTTAAAAATCATTGTGTAAATAATTCAGATGATTGGGAACGCAGGTGACTTTGGGTATCGACACATGCATGGTTTGATTTTCTTGAGGGCACGTGGTCACATCTTGTCCATGTATTGGAGATATATAATTCTTACAACCCTAATACCTTTTCATTCTCCCTCCGCAGTTCGCGCTGGCCTTCGGGTTGCTCTGCAAGGTTTTCATGGCGACCGTGAGTTCCTTCCTGTTCCAGTTTGCTCTGAGTCTTGGGTTAATGTTGCTGTAGTCTTCGGTGCTCAGTATTGTTGCCAAACTCCTTAACTGTGGGTTTTTATCCTGTGAGAGTTTATTGGTTTTGTTCTGTACTTGCTTGCGGCCTGTCCATAGCTACATCTTGCTTCCCCGTGGCCTGTCATTGCGGTGAGAAGTTAAGCTTTTCTTGCTATTGGTTGTGCTTCGTCATCGTCGCAGGGTTCGGAGGTTTGGATGCATACCTTTCTATTGGTGATAGTCCTGTTGCTAGACTGTTTGTCCTCTTTATTAAGGTAAATCATTTGTTTCTATTTTCAACATAGAAGATTTACAGTATAGTTGTTTTTACAGTAGGGTTTATAATAATGAATGGGTTATATAACTGACACACAATGTCGCTTCTTCTTGCAGGAAAAATGTTACTATGCTTGCAATCCAGAACGAATACAATGCTGGCTATCTTCGAGGGCTCGTGGCTCCAAACTGGTAAGCCTTGGGTTCAACGAATGGGTTCTTCCCTTACTTGTAACAGGATTGTCAATTGGAGAACCCCTGAGCTTGGAAGCTTGTCTAGCTTCGCCATTAGCTATGCAGTTTCTTTTTAAAGGTTGTTGTTGGTTTTTAATATGTCTTCAAACCCTCGCTAAGTCGATGGGTAGTCTCGATCGTGGGCTGGGTGTTGTATTTGGTTTAAATTTTCAGCCTTATGGCTTGTTAATGCAATACACTGGTTTTTAAAAAGGCTTCTTTTGAGCTTAGACTCGTTTTGCAGTAATATTATTTTCTGACTCTGTATAAATTAGGGTCTTCCCCTGTTTGACTATGAATGAAGAATTTTACTTTTTATTCTATTTTGTAATAGATTATTGTTAATATTTTTAAGACTGTCACTCAGCCATATTGTAATTTATTTTACTTGTTGGCTCAGGAAATACGAGCTAGGGTTTTCTTGAATGAAACCCTTGTTTAAATAATTCTTTTAAAATAGGTTATGTTACTTGTTTAACTTGTTTTAAGTTAATATTATTACAGGTGTGTATTGTAATATCTTTAAATTGTATCTGTACATATATTTGCAGTAAGGATTGTAACCAGTCTATAATAGTTTAATTGTTTATTGATGTAATGATCCGAAATAATGGATTATAGCTTAATTGTTTTTATTTGAAACAATATATTTAGTTTAGGGTTTCGACCCTGTAGTTCTACTTTTGCAGGTATATACCTGTTAATAATTATAGAACAGTACTTTACATAGATGTATATTTATTTTCATATTAGTTATTATCATATTCTTATTGTTTTTATCTACTGAGATGATAGAGAGAATTTTACTAGAGTTATTTGAAAAGATAAGCATAAATTCTGTAACTAGTTTTTTCTTTATAATTTAAATACTTTTCATATAACCCTTCTTGTTTAAAGTAACTGTTAGTCTTAGTTTAGTTAATAGTATAAGTAAATAAACTATATGATTAGTAGTTTATATCTTTACTGAACTGAATATAAACAATGTAGCTTGACTGTGATTTTTTTACTACATTGCAATTAGTTACTAAGTAAACACAAAGGAAATATATCTAACATAACACAATTTATCCTCCAACATATTTTAACTTGAATAAAAATAAATAATATAGTGTCTGTAAAGACAACATCTTATCTACTAAGGTATTTTCTTAACATTTTAATCCTTCTACCTGTACTAGATTACTGCTAATTCTTTTCTAGTATATTTACATAAACAATGAACATATATAACCGGGTCATTATACTTTGTAATTATAACCTACATACTGAAATAAATTACTCTGCTAATATGAAATGCAGAACCACATCTATTTTATTCGGTCTCTTAACATTTTCTTCATCTACTGTAATACTCTATCTGTGTTGGAGTACGGCCTGGTCCTTCCAGGTGTGGAAAAACACAGATTAGAATTCTTTTCCATCTTAAGACATTACTATTTCAGATCCAATTCTTCAATAATATAAAAGATTACTAACTCTAACATTTTACAACTAAATATTTAACATTCATTTAACACTCAGATTCAGATTTAACTATCTAACACAATAAAAAAAATAATGTATAACCTGATTAGGATAGACATCAACAATGTTAGGAGGCCATTCCTCCCTACCAAACTCTTGGAGAGCGCTCAAAGAACGCTTCCTCAGGACCCCTGAGCCTATTCCTGGTCTTCTTGGCTGCGAAATGGTGGAGCATGCAAACAGTAAACTAGTCCAATGACTCACTAAAACACCCTGCACTCAGCAGTAAGATCTTTCATCCTAAAAGCTGCACTAGATCACTTAGTAGTTATCCCCTCAAACTCTTTCCACAATTCCCTTCCATTGAATTTCTCTAAAGTACATTCACCTAAATGATCACTTCTCTAGAATGAGCAGCCTCAGCTCTCTTCAATGGGATTTTTTATAAAGATTGCCTAGGTCTTTTGGGTCAGTTGTCATTAATTGATCCACCTGCTCTGATTCCACTTTCTTGGGGAATCATGACCCCAAATGTAGGGAGGTTTCCACCTGCAACAGTTGGAAGTGGTTCGAGGATGTTTCCACATGTCTGTTTGCTCTCCACCCAGTCTCCTCCACCAACTTGACCAGTAAACACTCTTTTAACAGCTCTCCTAAGCTATTGTCTCCACCTTTATTTATTTATAATAAAAATATTCATAATTACATTAAATATCCTTGACTCTGATGAGTCATCAATTACAACTTGGCATAAAATTTAACATATTGTCCTTAAATGAAATCAAATAAGATAATATTGTTTTTTTTTTTGCAAAATTGGGGCATGTGACAGGTACCGCCCCAAGGCATTAATGAGGGTGCACATGGGCTGGTTTGACCAAATTGGAAGACTGGTGTAGGTGTGAACAGGCCAAAATAACCAGATATCTTGTAGAAACAACTCTCCTAAGTCTAAACCATAGGATATCATTGCATGAAGGAAAATGAAGTTAGACTAAGGTCAAAACTATGTACTAAGGATGTATTACTACTCCAACACCCCCCCTTAATCCAGAATTAGTACAATCTAATGAAAATTTATTTATTAAGGCCTTGGCAAATAAGGCACGAGTCACCTTTAACAACACTGTTTATTAATCCATGTGACCGAGGTAAGGAGGAAATACTCATGGGACAAAACCTCGCCTCAAAAAAAGGAGATGAAAGAGATAAAAATCTCTTCAATGGGTCCTCTTCTTCACTTGAATGAGCTAAAAGAAAAACCTCTTGGTGAAGATGTTGTAGAATCCAAGATCATGCATCAATGCTTCAAAGTGGTGTAAACAAAGATCATTTGGAGAGGCCCTTTGATGGTCATCATTTGATGATGGAGGGGAATAATAAGAATGTATTTTTCTGCAAGCATACTCTAATATAATACCATAATAAACCATGGAAAAGATATCTCTGCAAACTCTTTCCCAAATAACATCAAAAGATTCAACAAAATCTGCATTATGTGTAGCTTTCATAACATGAATAAAACCATGAATCTTTCTTCCAATTTGATGAAGAACCTTCACAAATATGTAACAAAGATCATGAGGCTATGAAATATCAGAATATATTTTATACAGAACATAAAATATGAGAGGTATGGTGTCTCCATGAGTGAATGGATCCATAGGAAGAGAAGAGTGAGCAACTAGATAACAATTGCAATTGAGCGAACCTGTAAGGTTTGGAGACTTGATATTTGAATCATGGGTGGTGAAATAAATTCCATACATATGGAAAAACAATCCTATGAATTCCAATGATATTTTTTTCCAACCAATGAAATACATACAAGAAATAACAGCAACATATACAAGAAACATAGCAATGGAAACTAGGTAATTTTCTGAATTTCCAACTAGTGAACTTGAGGGTTGATGGGTCTTTTGGTTATGACATGGTTGGGTAAATGAGTAAATGAATGTAATAGGATGTATATCATCCTATATATCATATTTAGAATCAGAAATGGAAAGATATGATTGGATTGGGAAAGGGATTTCGGAAGGAACATCAAAAGCTAGTGAAAAATGACTAGTTTTGGGAGGAAGCTTTGATGAACTGATTGGGTTTCTTCCAAGGGATGGAGGATTCAGGTTCTGATATATAAAAAGGTGAATTATAAGCAGAGCTATAATAAATATAGAAAATAGAAATGGGTTTTACCCATGAACTCAATGCATGCTCATCCTTACCATTTCCTTGCTTGCGCTCCCATCTTTTTGGATATTCTGGAAGAGCAATATGGTTCTCCTCAAGGAGCTTGGTCATGATGTCCATATTATTTATGAATAAAGATTTATCAAGATGCGAAACTCTATAATAACCACATGTGGGTATTTCTCTCTTGTTTCTCCTCCTCGTGGATCTCGAGCTCTCATTAGTAGAACTAGAGCTTTCTGAACTTGACTGCTTCTTCTCTTTCTCCTTTTTCTTCAAATATTTCTTCTTGCTTTGGGATTGATTTGATACACTAGAAACAAGATCTTGATCGTTGGATTTGATGATGGTACCCATTTGTATGAGCTTTTCCTATTCATGAGTCAAAGACTCCATGAAATATGCTAGCGCGGGCATCTTCCAATTTCTAGTTGTAAGTCTACTTGAGTGGAATGTAGAAACATACACTGAATACTCATTCCCTAACTTAAAAGGGATGGACAAGATAAGATGATCCTCTTTCGTCTCTATGCCACAATGTTTTAGCTAGATTACTAATGCTTTCATCTTGGTAAATAATTCTTCAATGTTCTCGTAGTGAGCTGGGCTTAAAGAGATTAGCTCGTTCTCAAGCTGATGGCCTCTCATTTCATCTGTCTTCCTGAATAGTGACTCAAAATTGAGCCAAACTTCATTCTGTGTGCCAATAATTTCTATATTAAAGACAAGTTCCCTTGAATTGTTGAGGAAGAGAAAACCAAAGGCTTCATCAAGCCTATTAAAATACTTAGCTTTCTCCACAGAAAAATTTGGCTCGATTTCAATCCCCATGGTGACCCGATAGAGGCGCTTGGACCTCAATTGGATGACCATATTGACCTTCCATTCAAAATAATTGAATGGATTAAGTATATATTGAGTTTGATCCATCCTAATTGTGCAACTTGTGACAAAAAAATGTTGTTAAACCTACAAGGAAAACACTCAAGTTTTATGGAAATATGCCCTCAACAACAACTCAAACCTCACAAGATTTTTTTTGTGGCTCCAACTAGCTCTAATACCATGTGATAATTTGCTTCATAGTGAGATCTAGGAGCTAGAGCAATATTCACACTCAAATTATTTGAAAAAATGTGCAGGAGAATAACAAGGAGATAGAAAATAGCTAGAATAACACATATGAAAGGTGCTAATTACTTATCATATTATTACAGTGCATATTTTAGACGTTATCGTACACATTTATAATAAATTGGAAAAAATTTGTGAGGATCTAGAATCCAATTGGGAATGTACAAGTGTCATGATGAGATTTGACCTCAATCCGCCCTAGTTGGACCAATGGAGCCCCAACCGTAGCCCAAATAGTCATGAACCAGGGTGTGAATGTTGGTGAATTGTGATGGGGCATTAATGAGTTCTAGAAAAGTGTGGATGGGAAGATAGAGGTGAGTGGGAGGCTCAAGGTGGCAATAAATGATCCTAGGAGAGCCAAAATAACCAAAATACACCACTATCGCCCTTAGTCAAACCTGGATCCCCCAAATCAAGGAAGTAGTGCCCCAAGGAATTAATGAGGGTGAACATGGGATGGGTTGACAAAACTGGAGCATTGGTGTAGGTGTGAAGGGGACAAAATAACCAGATATCTTGCAGAATCAACTCTCCTAAGTTTAAACCATAGGATATAATTGCATGAAGGAAAATGAAGTTATCCTAAGGTCAAAACTATGTACTAAGGATGTATTGCTGCTCCAACGACATCATAATTAATATTGAAAAATTTTGCAGATGAAATCGAAGAAATTAGTGCATCAAATATTTTGTAGTTATATCCACAGTTTTGGTAAAAGGAGTATATTGCTCAGATTTCCTTGAGCATGCTATCCAATCAGATCTACAAATCACTAAGGTTAAAAAAATAGGGTTTCTTTCTCAAACCCTAGGTCCACCAGAAGCAGTTTTCCAAGAAGGCTTTGGAGCTAACATCCAATTCAAGTACTCTCATTGATAAGTTCTACTCTATATTTCCATTTGAGATTCTCATTTTATCAAGATGGCAAACAGTACCAATCTTGAAGACAAGATTGAAGGAGATGAAAAATTATGGGCATGGAAAACTATATCAAAGAAGAAGTTGTAAATATAGAGAGAGATGAGGTCAAAGCTAAGCATAAGAAGAACATAATTAAATCCAAGAGGATTATTATAGATTTAATTAAGGACTATTTGATCCCACTTGTTTTAGCTTTGAAGAATACCAAGGAGATGTTTGATGCATTAAATAACTTGTACGGAGGAAAGAACATCAACAAAAATATGACCTTGAGAACTCAAATCAAGGATATGAATATGCATATGTCAGAAATCATTCGATCCTACTTCACAAGGGTCTCCTAGATTTAGGAGTAACTATAAGCCATTGGAGGCAATGTCTAGGAAGCAGAAGTGGTGATGACCACTTTGAATGGTCTTGAAATATCATGGGAATATTTCACTCAAGAAATTTGTGCCATAAGGAGTCTCACCAATTTTAGTAGCAAGAGAAGAAAAGGTACGTCATGGTGACAATAAACCCTAATAACTCATGTTGCCGAATATGTTGTTCAAGTTGAGAAGACAAAAAGGGAAGATCCCTCAAGTGATGAAGAATATGTACTTTCAGGATTCAACCCATGATGATGGAGATCATACTTTATGATCCTGATTTGAATAATAACCACTTATTCAAATAACATAGGAAGCATTTATGATTGATGAAGAAGAAGGGACACTCAAATCTATGGTGTAGAATACCTGCTTAGCATTGTCGTTCATCATCAAGAAAAACACAAGTCCTCAAAATCATATGATGGAGTAGACCTCATTGTCAAAGACTCCACTAATTTCTGTAATAAGACAAGGATCAAGAGAAGTTCACCAAAGAAATAGAGAAATATAAGTGTTTGAATGATCATTTTTTGTATATCTAGTTGCTAAGTTATGTACATATTTATGTTCTTGTATTAAAGAAATATATTATGCGTGTTTGAGTGTTTACATTTATGAACAATACACTACTAACTTACATGTGATGGGTAAGTAGCCTATGGTGTTGTATACCATTACATTTCTACTTATCTAGAATGAAACCTCTTTGTTGACATGTTGGGAGTAGTGCATAATCTTAATAATGTTCTGGTTGAGATGGAAGTCATCTAGAAAGTTATAGTACATGGATTAAAAAAATTTCATAACATTGGCTGAGATAGTTGCATGACCATGTGACATATATCTTTATGCATAAATATTTGTCATTATGTTTTGAAAAAATTATGAAATGTTTATAATAATGAAACTGAATTTGACTTGTAGGAAAGATAATGTACAATCACATACAAGAAAAGAAGGAGGAGACTTGTTTCAAAGAACAAGTGATGATGCTTCAGCCATAACACGAAAAGAACGTTCACTACAACAAATTATATGAAGAGGAACCTGAAGCTTCCAAGGTTAGAGACACTATGACCGAAGAAAGAGCTTCAGAACAAAATGAGAGTCATGATCTGACCAAGCCACAAACACCTGTAGATCCACCTTGAGAGGTGAGCACATACAATAGAATATCATCTAGGACACAAGAAAATAATTCCAAGATGAAAAGAGATACTTCCAGCTATAAAGAAGAAACCAAGAAGAAAGAATGGAAATATGCTATAAGGCAAAGCAATGTTCATGGTTTCTCTCAAAAAGAGGGATTCGATTATGGTGATACATTTTCTCCATTGACCAGACACACTTCTTTAGTGAAGTAGAAGTGAATATTGAACAACTTTTATAACTAGGGACTCTCTATAGAGAACCATGTTGATGTATTTGTAACTTCAGAATGTATTCACTTGTATATTTTATATTGTATTTCATTGTAGCCTGATGTTCCTCCGATTAGGAAATTCATTAATATAATAAATTCATGTAAATTCATTGAGGTTATTCCTCCTTTGTAAGTTGGGGCAATAGTCCCCACAGTTGAGGGGTATTAGGGTTATTAGACTCTCCTAGTGAGGTCAGCCCTGGCGAGTAATTGTCAAGTGGAAAAATAGTATAAATAGAGAGTGAGACTCTCTATTTGAAACATGCACTCTCTCAACTGTAGCGCATGAGTGAGAGAATAGGAGCTCGCACAAGTGAGAGAGAGAACAACTGTCAGAGATCATATTTGTGTTTTTGGGTTTTACTTTTGCTATTAGTGCTCATTCTATCTCTAAGGAAGTTGTGGGGTTTTCTCCTTTATGGTTTCCTTGAGGAAAACTCTTAGTGTCTCTTCTCCCTTCTGATTATTGTTGTGCATGTTATTCTCTCAGATAAGATCCTAGATCATATTGATTAAATGATAAAAATCTAACATGGTATCAGAGCTAACCTTATAAGAAGACGCTATGCAGCTGTAGAAACTATGGCTTCTTATTTTTTGGGTCTCTCTCCATAGATCATCAGAAAAATGAGGCTAGGCTAACTCTCATTTTTAGGATGCATCTTTTTGTCAAAGCAGAATTTGATTCTAAGCATTTTTCAATTTTTGACCTACCACTGCAGCGGGAAATTAGGGCTTTTCACAGAAGTGGAATTTTTTGAGTGAGCACAGCATAGGATTTATCTCCTCCTAAAAATCGAATTTTAGAGACTAAGATAAAAAAAATTGGTTGGGTAGAACTATGGGAAAGTCAAACCCTAATTTTTCCCTAAACCAAAAAACCAACACTACAGAAGATCATCTTCAGAACTAGTTTTGACATATCAAATTGGTAAGATATAAATCTTTTGTATTTCCATTTGAGGTTCTCATTTAATATGTCTCATCACACCAATCTTGATGAAAATCTTGAAGGAGATGAAAAATTCTGAGCATGGAAGTATAGGATTTCACTGGTTCTTGAAGAAAATGAATTGGACACCTACATAAGTGGAGAGGTTCCAGTTCCAAAGGGAGATGAGGCTAAGGCCTTACACAAGAAGAACTTGGTCAAGGCCAAGAGGATTATTTTTTATTCTATCAAGGATCACCTTATACCACAGGTGTCTTCCCTAAAGACACCTAAAGAGATGTTTGATTCCTTGACCAAGCTATTTGAAGGGAAGAACATAAATCAGAAGATGACTTTGAGAGACTAGTTGAATAATGTAAATATCCAGAATGCAGAGACCATACAGTCATACTTTACAAGAGTCTCACAAATCAAAGAACAACTTGAAGAAATGGATGAAGAAGTGGAGAATGCAGAAATTATGATGACCACCTTGAACGGTCTCCCTAGGTCATGGGACTCCTTCATTCAAGGGATTTGTGCTAAAAGAAAATTAATCACTTTCAGTAGGCTGTGGGAGGAATGCTCACAAGAGGAAGCTTGGATAGTAGCTCGAGAAGAAATTGAGAAAGGACCACCATCATCCCAAAAGTAAGCATTCTCATCAGAAAGATATCCCTAGTAGATATAGCAAGGATCTATCTAAACTCAGATGCTATACCTATGATGAGAAATGACATTTTTCCAGACATTTTCCTAGAAATAGAGGTGGATCCCATAAGAAGAAGGACATCAAAAGAATAGATCATGCTCACATTGCAGAAGATGATGAACCTCCAACGAAGAGAGTTAAATAAGAAAGTGAATATTCTTCAAGTGATGAAGAGTATGTTTTGATCTCTTCCCTCACAATGACTATTACACATGGAAGCAATGATTGGCTCATAGATAATGGGGCTTCCAAACATATGACAGAATTCAAAGAATCCTCTGTGAAACTAAATGAACATGAGTCACCCCAAAAAGTAAAACTTGGGGATGACTACCAGTATCTCATAAAAGGAAGGGGTGAATCCTTGTATAAGCTAGACTCTGGGAAATATATGAAGACGATGGATGTCTTGTTTGTACCAGGACTAAAGAAGAATCTTCTCTCCATATTTTCATTGGATGCAAAAGGCATGAGATTTGCATTTGTAGATGGCCAAGACCTTATGTGGCCAAAGGGGAATACTATAGATGATTTAGTAGTGATTGGAGAACAAGAGGGAGGCTTATACAAATTAAAGGGCCAACCGGAACAAGCCTTGGTCCATGACTGAGTACAGCCATGTGAAATTTGGTATAGAAGGCTTGCACATGTGAACTATAGGGCACTACCACTTGCAAGAAAATTTGTGGAAGGTCTTCCAGAAATCCAGGAAAAGAATGAAGGCATTTGCAAAGTATGTGAAAAGGGAAAGAACATAAAGAAGACATTTCCAAGTAGCGAGATAAATGCAAAAGGAATATTGGAAATCATCCACTTCGATGTATGCAGTCTAATGTCATCCAGTTCATTAAGTTGGTATGTATATTATCTTTCCTTCATTGATGAATTTACTTGGAAAACATGGATATACTTCTTGAAAAGCAATGATGAAGTATTCAGTAAATTCAAGGAATTCAAAGCCTTGATCGAGAACCACACAAAGAAGAACATCAAGACCTTTTGAGCACACAATGGCGAAGAATTCGCATCAGATGAATTCATAGAATTATGCAGAGAGTTAGGGATTAAGAGGGAGTTGACTACTCCATATAACCCACAATAGAATGGGGTTGCAGAAAGGAAGAATAGAACAATTATAGAAGCAAGAAGGGCAATGCTTCATGATCAAGATATTCCTATGCATATATGGGAAGAATTTGCTAGGACATCAGTGTATGTACAAAACCGTACTCCGCATAGAGTACTTCAGAACAAGGCACCAAAAGAAATATTCTCTGGTAAGAAACCAGAAGTTAGCCATCTCTGGATATTTGGTTGTTTGGTGTACATTTACATTCCAAAAGAAAAGAGGATGAATTTAGATCCTTCGGGAAAGAAGGGTATATTTGTGGGATATAGTGAGAGCTTGAAAGCTTACAAAATATATTTACCAGGATTCAAGAAGATCGACATCAGCAAGGATGTGACTTTCGACGAAGGCTCAGCTTACAACAAATCCAGAAAGAGACCTATTGAAGACCCTGAAGAAACAAAAGCACCCAGGATCAGAGATTCAACTATGAATGATGCAACTCTAAAAGAAGATCAAGAAATGAAAAACCCCTGGGACTTATAGATCCACCCCAGGAGAAGAATCCTTACAAAAGGAAACCTGCATGGGTATGAGAGGCTATCCAAGGTGTAGAGAGATTTTGGGCTTCAGAAGAAATGCATAGAGAAAGGAAGAGTACTAGGTCCTACTCCAGTTATGTATCCCTACTATGTGACATCATTGATAAAGAACCTTCCAACTATGAAGAAGAAGTGAAAAAGAAAGAATGGAAGAATGCTACGATCGAGGAGTACCAGTTGATCATGATGAATGATGTCTGGGCTATGGTCCCGAGACCAAAAGGGAATTCTATCGTAACTTCCAATGGATCTACAAGATCAAACATGCTGCAAATGGAAGCATAGAGAAATATCAAGAAATATTTGTGGCACGTGGCTTCTTCTAGAAAGAAGGGATAGATTATGATGATACTTTTGCACATGTAGCTAGATACACTTCCATCAGTTCAGTACTTGCTCTAGTTGCAGTAATGAAATTGAAGATACACCATATGTATGTCAAGACAACGTTCTTGAATGGTGTAGTAGAATAGGAAGTGTATGTGGAGCAGCCACTCAGTTTTGAGACACATCACAGGGAAAATCATTTATGCAAATTGAAGAAGGACATGTACAGATTGAAACAGGAATCCAGGACATGGTACAACAAAATTGATAGCTTCCTTACTAGCTTGGGCTTTACCAAGAGTAAAATGGATTCCAACCTTTACTATACAATTGAGG
The DNA here is from genome assembly GCA_001517045.1 of Pseudotsuga menziesii. Taxonomy (NCBI): domain Eukaryota; kingdom Viridiplantae; phylum Streptophyta; class Pinopsida; order Pinales; family Pinaceae; genus Pseudotsuga; species Pseudotsuga menziesii. The sequence goes on from LPNX010351134.1 coordinate 513,292, forward strand.
AAGAGAACACAGTGATACTCCTACTATATGTGGATGTTCTATTTTTGACAGGTGAGGATGGGTTGATTGCTGACATGAAGAGGAAGCTTGATGCTAAGTTCAAGATGAAATACTTGGGTATGATGCACTACTTTCTAGGCAAGGAGGTGTGGAAAAATGTAGATGGAATCTCCCTGGGACAAGGGAAGTATGTAGTAGATATCCTGAAGAGGTTCAGGATGATGGAATGCAAGGACATGACCACACCTATGGCATCGAACCTAAAGCTATTAAGTGATGCTTCATCAGAATCGATTGATACTACGATGTATCATTAGATGATTGGGTCATTGATGTACCTGACAAATACAAGACCATATATTTTCTTTGTTGTGGACACATTCAGCTAGTTCCTCACGGATCTGAGACATGTTCACTTGATTGCTGCAAAGCATATTCTGAGGTACCTGAAGGGTACAATTGACTATGGGATCAAATATAAATATTATAAGAAGATTAACCTGGAGGGTTATGTGGATTTGCATTGGGAAGGCAGTGCCATTAATAGGAAGATCACTTCAAGGTGCTGCTTTAGTATGGGATTAGGTGTGATCTCTTTGTTTAGCAGGAAGCAGTCTTGCGTGGCATTGAGTACAGCCGAAGTAGAGTATGTTGCAGCTTGTTCAGCTAGCTGTGAGGCAGTGTGGCTAAGAAAGATACTATCTAATTTGTTTGATCTCCAGTTTGATGCTACTTGTATATATTGCGGCAACCATAGTTATGTAAAGTTTTTGAAGAACCCGGTGTTCCATGACAAGTTGAAGCACATCGAGATCAAATATCACTATATTAGGGATATGGTGCAGAGAGGAAAAGTGAAGCTCCAGTATGTTGCAATGAAATAACAGATAGCTGATGTGTTGAACAAGCCGTTAGCCAGAGTAAAGTTTGAGTAATTCAGAGAGAATATTGGTGTTCATTAGATCGAGGTTCCTTCTAAGGGGAAGTGATGAGTCCAAAGATCCTTTCTGACATGGCGAGAGAATTGGTTCCTCCCATGGTCAGATGTTAGTGTTTTGCTTTCTGACATGGCGAGAGGATTGGTTCCTCCCATGGTCAGATGTAAGTATTGTGCCTTTCTGACATGGTGAGAGGATTGGTTCCTCCCATGGTCATATGTAAGTGTTGTGCCTTTTTGACATGGTGAGAGGATTGGTTCATCCCATGGTCAGATGTAAGTGTTGTTCCTTTCTGACATGGTGAGACGATTGGTTCCTCCCATGATTAGATGTAATTATTGTGCCTTTCTAACATGGTGAGAGGATTGGTTCCTCCCATAGTCAGATGTAAGTGTTATTCCTTTATGACATGGTGAGAGGATTGGTTCCTCCCATGGTTAGATGTAAGTGTTGTGCCTTTCTGACACGGTGACAGGATTGGTTCCTCTCATGGTCAGATGTAAGTGCTATGCCTTTCTAACAAGACGAGAGGATTGGTTATATATGTAAGTGTTGTTCCCTTTTGACATGGTGAGAGGATTGGTTCCTCCCATGGTTAGATATAAGTGCTGAAGATGTGAAGACCTACATGGAGGCTAGGTCTACATCCAACGAGGATGGCTCTATAGAACTTCCTATGACGAGTAGAATTGAGAGATAGCACCATTTTCTTGGGATAGCAGAAGTAGTGATGATGATGATCCAGCTATGATGATGATCCAGCTTTGATGATGATCCAACTTTGATGATAATCCAGTAATGAAGACTTGTGCTAATGAACTATGTTAAGAGAATACCTTCCTAGTTAAGAGGGAGCGTTGATGTATTTGTAACTTCGAAATGTATTCACTTGTATGTTTTATATTGTATTTAATTGTACCTTGATGTTCCTCTGATCAGGAAAGTCATTAATATAATAAATTCATGTGAATTCATTAAGGTTAACCCTTCTTTGTAATTCAGGGAAATATTCCCCACAGTTGAGGGGTATTAGGGTTATTAGACTCTCCTAGTGAGTTCGGCCCTGGTGAGTAATTGTCAAGTGGAAAACTAGTATAAATAGAGAGTGAGACTCTCTATTTGAAACACACACTCCCTCAACTGTAGTGCATGAGTGAGAGAAGAGGAGATCGAACAAGTGAGAGAGAGAACAGTTGTCAGAGATTATCTTTGTGTTTTTGGGTTTTACTTTTTCTATTGGTGCTCATTCTATATCTGAGGAAGTTGCAGGGTTTTATCCTTTATGGTTTCCCCGAGGAAAAATCTTTGTGTCTCTTGTCTCTTTTGATTATTGTTGTGCATATTATTCTCTCAGATAAGATCCTAGATCATATTGATTATATGATAAAAATATAACAAACCACATGTGCACAACTGAAGAAAGATTTGTATGATCTTAGAAGGCACGCATGGGATAGCACATACAGTTGCATGACATGCTTGAGGATCATGTAGAGTGATGGATATCTCAACATTTTATACAAGGTTGAAGATTCAATCCTACAAGTGACTAGATTCTCATAGATAGGTGCAAGAGGAACATTCAACAGAGATTGAGATCGAGGATCTTGGTATCCAGTGACCTTGAGAGATGACATAATTAGATACACATAACATCAGTAATAGAGGAGAATTCTTGTCACTCCAGTACAGAATGTCCTAATGAAGAGGGTACAAGATGCAGAGGGAGGATGATGTTCTGCTTCAGAGGGAGTGAATAGAGTAGATCTCAAAGTTCAAGAATCTTGACATGATTATTGGGATTAAAGGTGTGGAAGAATCTAAAGGATAATTTCCTTATCCAAGGAAAATATATGGTCGAGATATTATAGCAGTTCGATACACTGGATTACAAGGATATAGCTACATTGATGGCATCAAACTTGAACTTGTGTGATCCTGCTTCAAAGATAGTTGATTCCATAGTCTACGGATACATGATTGGTTTGTTTATGTACCTGACAAACACAAGGATGGATATTATTTTTGCGGTGAACACTTTATGCCAGTACATAATGGAGTTGATATGTGTTCACATGATTACAGTAAAGCACATGTTTAGGTACCTGAAGGGTACTATAATTGTATGGACTCAAATATGCAAGAGATAAGAGGTATTCCTACAGGTATATGTTAAATCTGACTAGGATGGCAGTGCTACAGATAGGAATAACACTTCAAGGTGCTTCTTCAACTTGATATATGTCATGAGTTTTTGGTGCACCTAGAAACATACGAGTGTGGCACTTGTTCATCAAGTTATGAAGCAGTGTAGCTTTGGAATATACTTGTGTGTCTGTTCGATGCTAAGTTAGAGATGACTTGTGTATTTCATGACAAGATGGAGTACATCGATATTTGATATATCTATATCCAATATATGGTGCAAAGAGGAGCAGTGAAAATCTAGTATGTGGAAATAGACGAGCAAAAAATTGATGTGTTAACAAGAGATTAGAAAGAGTACAAATTTGAGTACTTTAGAGAGACTGTTGTTGTTATCCAAATCAATGTTCTTTAAAATATGGAGTGATGTGACATGTATGGAAGACACAAGAACACTAGGGCTGTATCTGTGTGGACAAAGCTGAAGGTGGCCCAAAAGGATTCTTCTAGTTGTATCTCCATGTACAAAGACGTTGGTGGTCCACATGTCATAAATCATATGAGATGCGCCTAGGCTATATCTGCATCGACGAAGATGCAAGTTGTCCAAAAGGATGCTCCTAGGTTGTATCTCCATGTGCGAATATGCAAGTTGAGAGAGAGAGAGTCTTCATAAAGCATTTGGGATGTGCCTGGGTTGTATCTGCATGGACAAAGATGCAGGTGGTCCGAAAGGACAGTCCTCAACTATATCTCCATGTATGAAGATGCAAGTTAACTGAGAGATTTGTAGTACATTTGGGACGTATCCACTAGGTGGGACACGTAGGTTAACTAAGAGAGAGACGCGATACAATTAGGTTGTATCCACTAGGTAGAATGCATAGATGTTCATGGGTTGTATCCACTAGGTTGGAAACGCAGGTTGTTTGGTGGACATGAGATATGCACCTAGGATGCTCTCCATATGGACGATGTCGTGTATGCTCTTGGGCTGATCCACATAGTGTGGAAGATGTAGGTTATCCTAGGAACATAATGTAGGCATTCGCAATGATGAATTGATCTAGATACAAAGAGATGAAAATAGGACACATAGGTTATTGCTTTGCAATTCTTCTTTCCCCAACTTCACAATTCTTCTTTCCCCAATTTTATGTTGAAAATCAATTTCCATCCCATTGTTTTCCATAAATATTGTAGATATGTCCTTGATGTTAGAAGAACACCCATGATGTGTTCATCAACTTGTGTTTGGGTTCGCAACTCTACACAACATTGATTAGAGATATACATTATCATTGGATAGTACACTAATATAACTATTTTTCACAAATATATATAAAAAAACCTAGATTAGAGAGTATACATGTAGACATATTATTATTACAGTAATTATAATATAGTTTACATTTTAGTTAACCATCATTTTATTTGTGAATTATTTTGTAAAGGTTTCACTATTAAAATATGAAAAGATAAATAATATGTTCTTCCAAATTAGAGTGTAATATTAAAAAAAAATATGTACAGTTAAATATTTGTTAATTTAAAAAAACAAATAACAAGAGTCTCATAAGAATCATGATTTTCATCGTAAAAAAATTGGAAAGATTTTGATTATTCATGTTTTTTTTGTTTACAGATTTGTTTATAGCATTTTCATCGACATATTTATTTTTTAAAACAAAACAAATATTATAGAGTAATCTTACTCTCCATAAAAATGGAATCTGCAATCACTTCAACTTAAAAAAAACACGAAATTTACCAAAACATAAACATTTCCATAAAAACGGAATCTGCAATCACTTCAACTTAAAAAAACATGAAATTTACGAAAACATAACATTTTCCTTAAGGAAACAATTATCTTCAATCATTTTATTTAATCTTTTTACAACATCCCAAATCAGTTTATTTAATCTTTTTACAACATCCCAGTGATAATATTACATATACTAATTATTTTCCATAAAACTATAAGAGTTTTTTTTCTTGAATTAGAAGGCGTTGTTTCTCTTTTCTAGATTTGGTTGGTACTCGCATTACTCAATTCAATGTATCGTCCATAGACTTTGGGATTGAAGATCTGATCCTTGTCTTCTACAGAAACAAAGATTACAATAAAAAACCCTTTTGCACAGGGGAAGATGATGGCTCCCTCTTTTAAGAGAGAGTTCCATTCAGAGGAGACCCAAGAGTGCAGATCTGATAACCTGGGCCAGAGACCATTAAACATGCAAACCAAAGCATGAGAGGAGTAATGCACAGCATGATCCATAGCATCTTGAATGATAGGAATGGTGAGAGTAGGGGCTTCATGCACCACAAGCAGAGGAGGATCGGAACCGAGGCTACGCTTGACCGTCTCGCTGAAAGACACCAGAGGATCTGTAGCACAAGCATCCATAGTAGGAGCCATTGAGGAGGATGAGCAAGGCGGAGAGCTCGGACGCGGAACAGGCTGGGAGCATCTCTAGCCATAAGCAGAACTGGGAGCAGCCTCCGACAAGGGGAGAGAAGCGAAGCCCAACGAGGAACTTGCAGCAACCGACGAGGGGGGAGGAACAGGGCCGACCCGGTAAGAAGCCACCAAGGGCATCAGGCCGAGGAGAGGCACCGAAACCTCAAACCCTAGCTTGCGATCGCTCCCAGATTGCTTTGCAATGTTACCTCAAAGGAGGGTTGTCAAGTTAAAAACAATTTATTATTATATGAATATGACATGTTTTATATCATAGAATTTATTAAGTTTATTTTTATAAGAGAGAGGTTTTGTATAAAAGGAGGTATTTAGTTTATGGGAAGTTAAAGATAAAACATGATTTAAGCTGAGCATTTCATTATAATCAAAATGAACTTGAACTTTTGGTTATATAGTATTATGATATATTAGTAATGACATTAATATTAATATTAATTTATTTTTAATACTTTATTTTTGTGGTTAGGGTATTTTTATTATTTATTTGAGGGCTCTAAATTAAGTGTATAATTTTTTCTCTTCGTTATTTTTTTTCTTTATTTATTTTTTATGTTTTTAGTTTTAGTGTTTAAACATTGGGTAAAATTTATGGACATTATAGGGTGAAACATTTCATAAAAAATTTGGAGATTATGAAGTGTAATTTTTAGTGAAAGAACCCTTAGTAAATGGTGAAGCTATGAGGTGAAAAACTTCAATGAAGCTCTGTTGTGAAAACCTTCATTAAAATAAATTTATGGGCACTGCACTCCTTCCGCTAGGGCATATTCATCATTTCATTTATTTGGGGGCTCTAAATGAGGTGCATACATTCGTCCCGTCTCTATTTTTTATATTTTATATTGTTGTATATTTTTCCATATACAATTTTACATATTTACATAAATATGAGCAATTCATTGTATTTACCAAAAATTATTAAAGGAAGACCTAGTAGAGTTACTTTACATATCCTTTATGAATTTATGAAGATGGTAGAGAAACATAAGGAAGAAGGAGAGGCTAAACTTTATGAATATATAGAATCCTTAGAGAAATGTAGGGAAGAAAGAGAAGATAAACTTCAGATAGAGTTAAAAGCCATCCTTCATAATAAATTTTCATCTTTTCAAGAAGAGACCCAAAAATAAATAGACGATAAAACACACAAAAATTGGAAAACAAGGTAGAGATAATGGAGATCACATTACATGCAATGAAAATTTAAAAAACACCCAAACAATGAGAGAGACACATACAGTAAAAAATATTATTTTAAATAATAAGATGAAAGAGTTAGAGGAATATCAAACACATTAGAGAGGAAATGAGCAAGCTTTTAAGAACCTGTGTCAACCCTCCTCTTTGTTTTGTTAGTATATTTTATCGGACGCATATGCTTTGTAAGTCGTCTCATCAGTATGTTGTATTATCCCATATTCATGGGGAGTAAGTAATAGTTGTTAAGTTGTCTAGTTATTATGTTGCATCATCCCACATTCATGGGGGGTGATAGTTGTTTAGATTAGACTTAGTATATAAGTAGGTGTTGAGGCTAATGAAAGCATCGAAGATTTATTTTGTATTGAGCTTGCTCAAAGGAGGTTGCCTCCTCGAAGTGGCCCGCGATCAATAAAATATCTTTTGTGCTCCAGGGTGATTCCATGAAGATGGGTAACACTTTTTGGCCAAATTTGGCGATGAAAACCTGATCTTTTACTCATGTGCTAGATAGAAGCCCTCAAAACGCATATATGCCATGTGAATTTTGACTTGCAGTAAAAAAACAAATTGTAGAATATTATGTTGGCTTCATAGTGATATTTTTTTTAAAATATTCCGATGTCATTTAATGTGTGAATTTTTGCATTTAATGAACTGTGTGACCTTAAAAATTTGAAGAAGCTAATAAGTGGCTCGTGTCCACGTAGAGTAATTCAATCTTGCATTAATAATTTAAAAAATATATATATATATGAGCATGATCTACATAAAATGCAGTGTGATGTGCATATTTTTTTGTTAATTGTTTTTGCATTATACAATTATTTATTATTTTTCCAAAGTGACCACATTCGATTTCAGCATCGTTTTAAACACATATTTGTCCACGTAAAGAAATTTTTTCTATTTCTTCAAAAAATGAAAAACCAAAGAGACCCTTTTGAAGAGGACACGTCGATATGTGATGTGTGCATTTTTAAGAATTTTTTGGCTTGTATTTTTAACTCTGCGGATTTTTCTTTGAGCTGCTTCGAAGTTGCAGTGTGGTTTTCTAAGTATAAGTTTTAGAAGTAATTAAAAAATAGATTTCATATGAATGCCAAAATGCGTGTATGATACATCAATGGATAGAAGATTCGTTGGTGAATTTATCGGTATCAACTCCGCTTAGTTATGTGCTAGGAATGGCAGGGTGTACACCTCTGCAAGGCACAGAGAATTTTTCATTTGTTTGAATGTGGGCTAAGTCTATTTTCTTAAGCCCTCGACCGAGGTATTTAAATACCTCGGTCGAGGTCTTAACGAAACCTTGACCGAGGGTTTGTAAGGCCCTTGACCGAGGGTTTAACAAACCCTCGGTCGAGGTTTCGTTAAGACCTCGACCGATGTATGAGCTCGGTCGAGGTCCTAGTCATGTAAACTCCTTTGGAGCAAAAGCGCGAGAGTGAATTCAAACATTAATGACACTCCAACTACACACCCAACCATCTTTCCCACCCGAATTTTTGATGAAACTCTATATAAACATAATTCATACTAAGCTAACTCTATCCTTCAAATTTGCCTAATTTCTTTGAAAAAAAGTTTGTTTTGTAATACAAATTTAGCATTGTAGATTGTTTTGCAGGTATCAATTTGGATTATTGATCAATCACAATGGGAAGCAACCAACGTCGAACAAGAAGAAATGAAAGAAATCAAAACAAAATTGAAGAGAAAAGAGAGAAAGATAAAGAAAGGAAGAGGAGAAAAAGAAGAATCTTGAGAGAAGAAGAAATTCCAAATGAAGTTATGATGGAGGAAGCAAATCCCATTGATATAGGTATAATTTCAAAGTTATGCAATTTGATTTTCATTTTCATAGTTTACAATTTCATAAATTTCATATTCATGTAAATTTCAATTCCATAGTGTTAGATAATTCACATATATATATTTTCATGAATTTACAATTTGATAAATTTCAAAGTTATGCAATTTGATTTTCATTTTCATAGTTTACAATTTCATAAATTTCATATTCATGTAAATTTCAATTCCATAGTGTTAGATAATTCACATATATATATTTTCATGAATTTACAATTTGATAAATTTCATATTTAATATAATTCATTTTTATGTAAAAAACAAAAGATAACAAATGATTTAATATAAAAAACAAGTATATAACCATAAAAAAAATCAACAAAATTAAAAGAAAAACTATTGAAATAAAAATTTGGATAAGATAAGATTTAATAAATAGAGAAAAAAACTAATTATAACTTTTTCTATTTTGAAATAATTCATATTTACAAGTTCATTTATGATCATTTCATTAAAAGTGTGTTGTTTGCACTATGCATATATATGCAAAAGAAGAAAAACTAGAGATACAAATTCATTTATAATTGTTTTTTTCATTTTTTTGAAATATGTGATATTTGTCTATACATTCATAAGTCACAAAGTTGATTAATTCAATAAAATGAAATCATTTATGATATCATAAGTCATAAAATGATCAAATCAAATTTAGATAAGATACAAGTTCATTCATGATATTTATTTCTTCCTTCAAAATATGTGATATTTGTCTATGCACTCACAAGTCACAAAAACAATCAAATCAGTTAGATGAGATGCAATCTCATCCATGATATTCGTCTATGTAATAATAATTCTAAAAAGATGATATCAACCCATATTTTATGATATTTGTATTTTAATCTATGATTTTTGTTTATGCATTCATAAGTCACAAAAAAATTAATAGAGAAAAAAACTAAG
>LPNX010351147.1:9583-25784 GCA_001517045.1 Pseudotsuga menziesii
AGAGAAAAGGAGGGAGGAGGAGGAGAAGGGAAGAGGTGGATGAGGGAGAGAGGAAGAAGAGGGTTGGGGGCGTATAGGATGAGGAAGAGGGTGGAGGTGTAAAATCATGATATATTTTATTTATTAAATCTATTTTCATAAAATCAAGAGGTTGTTTTAGCAATTTCACTTATGAAGTTGTTTACATGAAAACAATTGAACCACACTTTAACTGTTACCTTTTAGAAATGATTCAAATGATATTATGGCGTACAAAACATGTATGTTGTAATACCATATATGTTTGATTTGGTCAAACTATCTCCATAAAAAATAGGAGGTTGGTTTCATTTGGTCAAACTATACCAGTGTCATATTAGGAAGTTGTTTGAAATTGTTTGTTTATAACATGGATATATAAGTTCTAATCAATTAAACATTTCCATCACTTAACCAATTTCTATTGATATCACCTATGTGATTGATGGGTGGCCATCATTTATTTACAATGATTTTCCATAGTTATTGTACTATGAGAACACATCCATTACTTAACCAATGACTATCGATATGAAATTTTGGTATATGAAATAGACTTTCTTCTTGGTATGGAATTATATATTTAAAATAAACTTTGACTCAACCAATATTCTATTCATTTGTAAATACATGGCATATCATAGGACAATATGTTTCCAATTCTTTGATTAACCAATGTTATGTTCATTTCTAAACATGACATAGAATTGTATGTTTCAAACTATTATTTTGTTTATTCTTACTTAACTAAATTTAATTTCAAATATTCATAGATTAGTTTTGAAAATCCATATTCTTAGAATCTTGAAATCTATTCAAGTACCCATTCATTCAAATATTCTTCAATGGAAATTAAACATCTAAAACTCTGACAATCCCACAAAATGTAGACTAATAACAAAATAATTACATATAAATCAACTAAAGTTTAATCCATAATTTAAAAAGTTCATCACTTCATCTTTTGAAACAAGAGATATTAAGCTCACCTTAGTGATCACCTTCACCACTGATATTCTTTAAGATATTAAAATTCTTTCATATTCTCTTCACTATTTTCTTTATATTATTGTTGAATGAAAATAAATACATTGATTGCATTTCTTTCTCTTTTCTTGGGGTAGTTTTTACAAAACAAATCCCCCCAGTGGAAAGTTCCCATTGATGGTTTGAATATAAAAAGGAGGTACATGAGTTGGTGAAAAAACGTTGGTTGATGTTTTAATTGGGACCTTAACAACATTTACTAAACCCTCAACATTAATTTATTCATCATCAGTTCCTTTTCTTTTCGATCTCTTCTTCAATATTTTCGGTTGCTTCTTCTAGCACCCTATTTGACTTTTCCTTTTCTTCTTGCACTTTTTTTCTTTGTTCTTTATCACTTTTTGTGGAATCATCCTCTTGTTATTTCCTCATAGGTTCCTTTTTTCCATTTTAACTTGAAGGATATGTCTTTACTATATTCTCCTATTCTCAACTTACATGACACTTCTTCTAGAGTATTTTCGGGAATTCGATAGACCTCTTCTTCTACATTTATTTCATGAGTATAAGAAGAAAAAAAATAGAAATGTATATAGACTACTACTTCAGGATCTTGTCTCTTAAATATTTTGTTTCTAAAATGAATATTTTTGAGATATGGAACTTCCTTCTCCATCTCTCTGGAAAACTCTATCACATAGTTGTCAGAAATTAGAGGCAAAGGGGGCCACATGGATTTCATATTATTTTCCAGAATGGATCCCACTCTATTTATGTAATCTTGATATGCAATCTCCAATAGCATTATCTTGTCAACAACATAGAGTGGAAATATGTTTGTAGGTTCATATCCACAATATATTAGTAGATAATTGTGCTCCTTAGTATGATACCAATAACAGATGTTTTATGTCACATAAAAGGTTATTTTAGATATGGATGGAGTAGGATTGTCATGGATCTGATTGTAAAAATCTCAAATAAATTCATCACATATTATTTGTTAATTTATCACATATTTCCATTCCCATAAATTGTTACAATACACATGCAACGTTGGTTCTACTAGTTTTGATGACTTCCACTGCCATTTAACGCCGGGGAATGAATTTTCAATACACAAAATATCGAAGAGATGAGAGGACACATACAATTAAGATGCATGTACTTAAATTGGGTTATGTATTGTAATGATGGTTTTATCCAAAGTAGATGATAAAATGGCTTCACAATTGAAAATGTGGCAAATTGTGACTCTTGTGTGCATTGTTAAGACCCAAGATTCACGCAGAGTGGATACATCCTTTTCTCCATATAACCGGAAATCAACATCGAGACTATATAATATGAAGTGTGAAGGAACCAAGTATGATACAACCATTTTATTTGTATTTGAATCTTTTTCTATTCACCCATAATGTTTTAAAACATTCCTTCACATCTGCTGGCAATGCCTTAATATTTTCCTCTGTCATACTGATGCTCACGCCTAGGAAATTAAATTAATGGTATATGTGAGAAGAAAGGAAGGAAGAGATTGTTTTGGATCCTATATAGCTATTCTCTCCTTACATTCTTATATACACTTGAATAATCATTTTATTCTTTTATAATAAGGGGAAAGTTATAGTTATTGAATATACCATATATATTTCCCCACTTGTAAATTGGTGTCACTTTGGTGGTGCTATCACTATTTCTACACCACATAGCTACCTTGTTTCTTTCTTCTTCATCGTTAGAATTTATTTCCAAGATGAGTTCCCCTATGCTCCTGGTTCACTAGTAAGCCATGTTGAATTCCTACATTTCAATCAAATCATCATTTGAACTCTTTAACTCAATTAATACATATATCATAAACACCTTGGTCCATGAGGAAATAAAATTATTTGAATCCAATGCTGAGAGAGGTTTTGGGGGATTTATTTGCTTGAATAGATTGGTCTGCAGGTGTAACATCCCTCATGTAAACCCCTGAATGGGTTGTAAACTTTTGAGTAATATTGTATTCGACTTCTAGTGAGGAGCTCAAGGCCAAGGCCCCACTAGTAAGGCCTTGTAATTGATACTATCTAAAGTACCTTAGGATACTCAAGAGTTGAACACAACTCAATGACGAGTAACTGAATCCAGTAGGGATGGGTAAACCACAAAAATAAACACATGGAAGTCAAATGATGGTAACTAGGTATCATCGCAATACGAACGAGGGAACCAGCCACCTTCGAACTTGAGATGATTGTAAGATCTCTCACACCCATAACTAGCAATTTACTTAATTGCGGACATGCAGGCCTGGGGCTCGATCATGAAGGAGTTATTGCATAAAAGAGACTTCTAACTACAAACTATAAAAAAATAGATCATAAAAATGGGAACATAAAACCCCACGCCCAATAAAGTTCTTCCACCTCGCTTTAGCCAGAGGCATTGAAGGAAGAAGACATAGCTAAAAAGTATAGATATATATACGATGGTAATATATATATATATATATACATAAAGGGTTTCATGAATAACACAAAGAATATATATATATGAGGGTAGAATATATATATTTATATATATATATATAAAGGTATGGGTTTTCTTATATAAAATGACAGGGGTTTTTAAGTCAAAAGGAAAAGGGTAAAATAATAGATTAAACCCTTTTAAGAATTACTATATGAATTAATTTTTATAGGGAGGGAAAGAAATGGCGTTAATATATACTGAACAGATTCCTTCTACGCTTGGATCTTGGCTGGACAAACGGGATGTTTTTCGCATGAGGATAGGAAATAAATAATTACTGCATTCACTATTCATGGCCATAAAACGGTCACCCAAAATTATGGAGTTGGTAACGTAAAGACCTCCTGGTCAATTGCAATGGCAACAGATTGTTGAGTAATTAGGGCCGAGGTAAGTGGATAATTTGCGGACGAGAGAGGGATGTCCAGAGGTTTGGGTCCTTTTTAATTCACTGTTTCTTGTCGAGAGGGGGAAACTACCTGGAGAGAACGCCTCTGAACCCGCATAGCATTTCTCCAATTTCATATAGGTATGCCAATCATTAAGTCCCGGGGGGAGAAAGCTGTGTATGATCAGAAAGGAGAAACACGGGCTCTTCTTTTGTGTAGAAATGGGTATGCGCCTGGGAAAGGTTCATCTTCTGTGCAGGATGATTCCTCATTACCTACGTCGTGGTATGTGCATTTAATGATATCTTCTTGCCTGCATTTAGGTATGTCCTGGTCTGGTCGAGTGCATTTGATTGATTAAGTTGTTTTGTTTTTTGTTTTATGATGAGGACCCTGTACATCATTATGTGGTAGACCCATGCTTCAAACTTTCCAATCGGGGTTATAGATATATGTGTGTGTGCTGGAGTATGCTAAGTGATTTGTTGTTGGCCCCTGGCTACGCTGGATTTATGCATGGTTTGGGTGATGAATTTTTTTTTTGATCTTCTTACCAACAGAAACTTGTCTGAGTCGAGATCATGCCTTCCCTGTGTGACCTAGAGGTCTGCAGATCCTTTCTCTTTGTCTGCCCACAAAAATTTGAGTTTTATTTTCTTCTAAGAGTTGCGATGTGTCTTCTGGATGCAAACTGCTTTTGGAGCCCCTTTGATTTCGGTTTTCTCTAAGAGTCCACTACTGCTTATGATGCAACTGCCGGGGATGCTATTTGCCCCTGGTTTTTCTGTTTTGAATGATATGGGTTCGGGTTCTATTTAAAATTTTCCTGGGGAGGTCGTATAGACCGTGCAACCCGCACCCAGAGGGCCAATAAATTTTTATGTGGATGTTCATTATATTTTTCTGTTAAGATACACAGAAAGCTCTCGAGCACGTTTTCCATTTGACTATCTTTCCTAGCCGGGTCGATATATGATCTTTTGGGGTGTTCTCACTGAGACTGAAGAGCACGATCTCCTTCTGGACAGCCTTTCCTGAGCTAGGTCAACATATTGTTGTCCCTAGTAAGCTAATGCTCATTAGGTCTTGATATGAAAGCAATCTCATAAAATTTTGATGTGTGTTAACCCTCTGCGTAAATTGGATCTACATTTAAATAGTCTTAAGGGAGGAATAATTTTCATTCAACCAGAGAGCCAAAATGTGACCCTCTGTGTGCATCATAGGACTATGAATCCTTTGGACACAACCTGCACAACTTGGATAGTATTTAATAGGTCATGAAATTATATATTTTATGGCAAGTACCTGGGTGCATGCGATGGAATTTCTAGTAAGGAAATATCAAGGAGAAAGTGCGACCTGTGTTTATATGCATTTTGATTAACTGATGGAAGTACTGATCGTGGCCTCCATTGTTTTTCATTGGGGTTATGAACCCTTTGCCTTCATGAATTGCTGATCAGAAAATGGATTCCTTCCTCTTGGTAAGCTGACGGGATAGAGCTAGCAGGCTGCTAGTTCTGGTTACCTACTGTTGTGTAAGTATAGACCAATAACTTGCATTGTAAAGATCCAATAAAACATGAGAGAGGTTAATGATTCTATGACAATAAAAATAAAGTTCCAGTCTCAAGAATAAGCCTAGTTAAGAACATTATTATTTTTGCATAAAGAACTCATGATTGATCTCTAGATTCAATACCAGCAATTTTCTGGTTCTATTTAAAGATACTCTCAGAGAAAGAGAGTTTACGGCAATTATGATATTGCGGATTGTAACCATTAAATGAATTTAATGTCACCAGATATGACACCCTTTTGGTGGACGTAACCCCAAGGTTGGGGTGAACCACGTAATTTTGACTGTCTCTTTCCATGTGTCTGAATGTTTTTTCTTCATTTTTTTATGTACCTGTGATGATTTGCTCTGGAACCTTCTTAATGGATTTTTGTTTTATTAAAATATAAGTAATGGTATGATAATGTTGGCACATGGTATAGTTTTAAATAAGCTACAATGTTGCATACCAAATAAATGGATGAATGTTTTAAAAGGATATGCTGTTAGAGTGATCGGAAGTGTTTCTCCTACAATTTATTATTAAAGAAATAGACATTGAGTGATCTGTTCCTTAATGATAGATGAAGGTTAATATAGCGAATGATAGGGAAATTCTCATACCAGTATTCAGCATTTGACGGAATTACTTAATCATGTAAATATAGAGCAGGTTTTGTTTTGTGGTCTTAGTGAAATAAATACATACCGCGTGGTTGGTTTTGTAAAGGAGAATGAATATGCCGGGACAAATGTTTTTTTTAATGCCTGTAGTTCGGCCTTCCCGAATTAACCTTACATGAACTCGTTGAGTTGTCATCTAAATTTTGTCTCTAACATGTTTGACAAACATAATGTAACAGCGAAACAATACTTCACCCTCTTTTCACCGTAATTCCTTTGAGGTAACAACTACACGTCAAGGGTAGTTATTTAAGAGTCCCATTGTTTAATTGCAAATCAATTATGCTGCAATATTGGTTAAAGAAACTAAAGTAGGTATCCAGATGCAGATGGGTGTCTCTCTACTGAAATCAAACCTTTCAGCCACAAATCTTATGTTGTCACTAAGATTAGTGTTTTCTCTATAAATAAAGATGTATTATATCATAACTTTTAGGTAAGTCCTTCCTTGGAAACCACTAATCTAAAGAAAGATGATAGTGAATGAAAGATTCTGCTGTAGCATTAGGACTTATGTATATGTGTGTCTTAAGTCATGGAAGGATTACTTAATCATATGTATATTCAAAGGAAAGATAAGCTTGCTTGGTTTATGTTATAAACATCGATCAAGTAGATGCAAGTTGCATGTTTGGTTTTCTTTTTTTATAGAGAAGAATGAATCTCGAATTGTCAAATGATTGTTTTTTACAATACGTGTAGGTTGACAATTTTGAATGAACATGCTTCATTGAAACGTCTTTTAAAATCTGCCACTAATGGGATAGACTTTTCTGCAGTAACAACGGAGTATAAATCTTACCATTTCCACACCTAATGACACTGTGGTACAAGAGGTACATTACATATGGCATCAGAGCCAAAGTTGAAACACTTGGGCCTAATTGGGCTCAAAACGCTCCTACATGTTTTACTTTGGAACTACATGTGTACTGACCTTGGAGTTGTGCAGGGGAGGCTGGAACATTAGCTCAAAATCACAATGAAGATGAACCAATAACTTGTGAGTTCGATGTGAGAACCGAGCATGTAAGTACACAGGTACATGGTTATTCTCTTGCTCACTTACGAATATGTTTCACAAATAGCTAAGACGATTGCTTTGTCTCTATTTTGAGTTGCAGCAATAAACTTTACTAAGGTTTAGGAGTCTTCTTGGAGAAACTCATGGTTGACGAAGGTATTATAGTAGTCCTATTATAATAGTAATGTGGGGTTGGAATTTGTAGATGAATTGGCTGCTAATGAATTGTTATATGTTAAAAGAATTCCGTGAGTCCATTGCCTGTTGAAATTTGGCTGATAACTTTGAAAGTGAACTTTGATTATGTTGGATTCCTGACATTGACCTTTTTGGTTAAATACCTAGATTGAAATCCTTATTTGGTTTCCAAACTAAACCGGTTACATAGGCATCAATTCTTAATCTGTTTGTAGTTGATTGTTGAAATCATACTGATTGGAATCTCATTATTGATGAAAGAGTGTTCGACACATTTCTTGATATGATAGAAAAATGAAGGATTGAAAGTTGATAATGAATTATGGTTATAAATCCATTAGTAGAGGTTTGAATTCTTGTATTGTAAAAATCTATTTGCTTGTTCACTAAAGTAACAAAGTAAATACAGGTCAAACTGTATCTCTTTATGAATCGTGGCATTGCTGGATTGAGCATTAAAAAAATCCTTAAACATAATGGAAAATGTACTTGATCCGTGTTGACCTCGCTAGGGGTATTGTGCATATTGGTGAATGATGTTATACGTACTGAAATTTTTTTGTATAGTACAAGTACCAGCTTTAATGAATTATTAGAGTCATGTTCTTAATGGTGAATGTTCTAGAAACGATTGCTTGCACTTGGATTTGAGCTCTTGATCTTGAATTATCTCATGTTGTGATTAGCCCATGGATGGTACTTTCATTTTGGTATTGATCTTGTAGACAAATAGACTTTTTGTTGGATTGCGATCATATGTCTATTTGTAGATTCTGGAAAGAACCCTAGAATTAGTTCTAGTGCTAGACTGTAGGATCTTGTTGGTAATCTTGTGATAAAAACCCTTAAGATCTTGATAGCATTATTGTTGCTTGGATGATGTTAAGATTGGAATTTTAAGAGCTTATATGGATATTGAGGTTGGAAAAAATAAATGAGTTCGTGAATGCTGTATGATTTTACATGCTAACATGGTAGGATGGGCCAGGAACACTATCACTTGGAGCCGACTGTTACAAAATATTTGTTGTCGTAGATAATGAAGTTAAGTACTAGTGTTGTTTTACTTGATTTGAACTACTGGATCCCAAGTTTTATAGCCTAACTATGGATGATGTTTTTTACATACTAACAATGTAGTCGTCGCCAGGATTATGGCTCTTACTACAACCGATGTGCATTATGGTATGTGAATCCTCCTGCATGTATAGTTGCGCTCAAATACTCAGAAAAGAGTAAGGAGTAATTTTACTAGATTATGTACGAGGCTATCTATCTCGTAAATGGTGATTAAAATCGATGCAAACTATGAAACTCTGATAATTGATTATTGATATTTTTGGGATTATCCATGAATGCTTTAACTGACCACATATGGGGGAATTACAGGCATTGAAATTGGGGCCATGATGAGTGCTAAAGCTCTCAGATTGTAATGAGTTACAAAGATATGAGAAAAATCTCATGCGCATAAACTTGTTACCATGAGGAAAGTGGTGATGGAGGTAGTGGTTAAAAGCTACATTGTTTTTCCCCTGGGCCAGCGAGGGACCACTATGCAGTCTGGGAACGCCTAGATGTAAGACATTTTGGTTAAGACTCGTTCTACACACATTGAGAGGACTGCCACAAGAGTCGGGGACTCTGTGAAGAGAATAACCTCTAGGCGTTGTGGGGTGTGCGAGAACGGAGTGCCTTAGCTTGGTGAAGCACCCTGAAGAGCACAAAAAGGAGATACGCCTAAAGAAGGGTATCGTCCTTGTGTTGGGTGGCTTGAATCAGTACTTGGGTACTGTCAGCACTTGGCGTGCTCGGATGGAAAACATCCAGAGAAAGAAACAATGGCAAAGCGCCCTGAATATCACAAGAAGGAGATACGCCTAAGGAAGGGTACCGTCCTTCTGTTGGGTAGCTTGGATTGGTATTCATAGTACTGTTAGCACTTGGAGTGCTGAGGAAATCCAAGAAGAGAATAATGCCAGGAACATGTATGTGCATTACAGGTAAATTGGTACCTATGAGGTAGTATGTCTATTTATTGGCAAGTAGAATTGAGATATATATTGGAACTACTATGGATTATGAAAATTGTATAGTTTGGATTCTGAGTTATACATTGTTTTCAATGTCGATCATTGCAGACATGGATATATATGTCACAATGCAAAAAGGGATCTATGGTTTATGTTTTAAGTTGAATTAAAATTTTGAACATGGGGTACTCAAGAAAAATTGTGCTAGACCCGAACTTGTTGCAGGAAAACTATTGGTTTCGGATGTTAGCAACTCGAAAAGATAAAAAAATCGCAAGGGATCAGGATGAAGAAGACGAGGACAATAAAATATGACAGAATGGAAGCTGAACATTGGATGAAAAAGGGAACACCGAGGACGGTGTTATTTTTAGGGGGGAAGGATGTAACATCCCTCATGTAAACCCCTGAATGGGTTGTAAACTTTTGAGTAATATTGTATTCGACTTCTAGTGAGGAGCTCAAGGCCAAGGCCCCACCAGTAAGGCCTTGTAATTGATACTATCTAAAGTACCTTAGGATACTCAAGAGTTGAACACAGCTCAATGACGGGCAACTGAATCCAGTAGGGATGGGTAAACCACAAAAAAAAAACACATGGAAGTCAAATGATGGTAACTAGGTATCATCGCGATACGAACGAGGGAACCAGCCACCTTTGAACTTGAGACGATTGTAAGATCTCTCACACCCATAACTAGCAATTTACTTAATTGCGGACATGCAGGCCTAGGGCTCAATCATGAAGGAGTTATTGCATAAAAGAGACTTCTAACTACAAACTATAAAAAAATAGATCATAAAAATGGGAACATAAAACCCCACGCCCAATAAAGTTCTTCCACCTCGCTTTAGCCAGAGGCATTGAAGGAAGAAGACATAGCTAAAAAGTATATATATATATACGATGGTAATATATATATATACATAAAGGGTTTCATGAATAATACAAAGAATATATATATATATATGAGGGTAGAATATATATATATATAAAGGTATGGGTTTTCTTATATAAAATGACAGGGGTTTTTAAGTCAAAAGGAAAAGGGTAAAATAATAGATTAAACCCTTTTAAGAATTACTATATGAATTAATTTTTATAGGGAGGGAAAGAAATGGTGTTAATATATACTGAACAGATTCCTTCTATGCTTGGATCTTGGCTGGACAAAAGGGATGTTTTCGCATGAGGATAGGAAATAAATAATTACTGCATTCAATATTCATGGCCATAAAATGGTCACCCAAAATTATGGAGTTGGTAATGTAAAAACCTCCTGGTCAATTGCAATGGCAACGGATTGTTGAGTAATTAGGGGCGAGGTAAGTGGATAATTTCGGACGAGAGAGGAATGTCCAGAGGTTTGGGTCCTTTTTAATTCACTGTTTCCTGTCAAGAGGGTGAAGCTACCTGGAGAGAACGCCTCTGAACCCGCATAGCATTTCTCCAATTTCATATAGGTATGCCAATCATTAAGTCCCAGGGGGAGAAAGCTGTGTATGATCAGAAAGGAGAAACACGGGATCTTCTTTTGTGTAGAAATGGGTATGTGCCTGGGAAAGGTTCGTCTTCTACACATGATGATTCCTCATTACCTACGTCGTGGTATGTGCATTTAATGATATCTTCTTTCCTGCGTTCAGGTATGTCCTGGTCTGGTCGAGTGCATTTGATTGATTAAGTTGTTTTGTTTTTTGCTTTATGCTGAGGACCGTGTACATCATTATGTGGTAGACCCATTCTTCAAGCTTTCCAATCGGGGTTATAGATATATGTGTGTGTGTTGGAGTATGCTAAGTGATTTGTTGTTGGCCCCTGGCTACGCTGGATTTATGCGTGGTTTGGGTGATGATTTTTTTTTGGATCTTCTTACCAACAGAAACTTGTCTGAGTCGAGATCATGCCTACGCTGTGTAACCTAGAGGTCTGCAGATCCTTTCTCTTTGTCTGCCCACAAAAATTTGAGTTTTATTTTCTTCTAAGAGTTGCGATGTGTCTTCTGGCCGCAAACTGCTTTTGGAGCCCCTTTGATTTTGGTTTTCTCTAAGAGTCCACTGCTGCTTATGATGCAACTATCGGGGATGCTATTTGCCCCTGGTTTTTCTATTTTGAGTGATCTAGGTTCGGGTGCTATTTAAAATTTTCTTGGTGAGGCCGCATAGACCGTGCAACCCGCACCCAGAGGGCCAATAAATTTTTATGTGGATGTTCATTATATTTTTCTGTTAAGATACACAGAAATCTCTCGAGCACGTTTTCCATTTGACTATCTTTCCTAGTTGGGTCGATATATGATCTTTTGGGGTGTTCTCACTGAGACTGAAAAGCACGATCTCCTTCTGGACAACCTTTCCTGAGCTAGGTCAACATATTGTTGTCCCTGGTAAGCTAATGCTCATTAGGTCTTGATATGAAAGCAATCCCATAAAATTTTGATGTGTGTTAACCCTCTGCGTAAATTGGATCTGCATTTAAATAGTCTTAAGGGAGGAATAATTTTCATTGAACGAGAGAGCCAAAATGTGACCCTCTGCGTGCGTCATAGGACTATGAATCCTTTGGACACAACCTGCGCAACTTGGATAGTATTTAATAGGTCATGAAATTATATATTTTATGGCAAGTACCTGGGTGTATGCGATGGAATTTCTAGTAAGGAAATATCAAGGAGAAAGCGCGACCTGTGTTTATATGCATTTCAATTAATCGATAGAAGTATAGATCGTGGCCTCCGTTGTTTTTCATTGTGGTTATGAACCCTTTGCCTTCATGAATTGCTGATCAGAAAATGGATTCCTTCCTCTTGGTAAGCTGACGGGATAGAGCTAGCAAGCTGCTAGTTCTGGTTACCTACTGTTGTGTAAGTATAGACCAATAACTTGCACTGTGAAGATCCAATAAAACATGAGAGAGGTTAATGATTCTATGACAATAAAAATAAAGTTCCAGTCTCAAGAATAAGCCTAGTTATGAACATTATTATTTTTGCATAAAGAACTCATGATTGATCTCTAGATTCAATACCAGCAATTTTCTTGTTCTATTTAAAGATACTCTCAGAGAAACAGAGTTTACGGCAATTATGATATTGCGGATTGTAACCATTAAATGAATTTAATGTCACCAGATGTGACACCCTTTTGGTGGACGTAACCCCAAGGTTCGGGTGAACCACGTAATTTTGACTGTCTCTTTCCATGTGTCTGAATGTTTTTTCTTCATTTTTTTTATGTACCTGTGATGATTTGCTCTGGAACCTTCTTAATGGATTTTTGTTTTATTAAAATATAAGTAATGGTATGATAATGTTGGCACATGGTATAGTTTTAAATAAGCTACAATGTTGCATACCAAAGAAATGGATGAATGTTTTAAAAGGATATGCTGTTAGAGTGATCGGAAGTGTTTCTCCTACAATTTATTATTAAAGAAATAGACATTGAGTGATCTGTTCCTTAATGATAGATGAAGGTTAATATAGCAAATGATAGGGAAATTCTCATACCAGTATTCAGCATTTGACAGAATTACTTAATCATGTAAATATAGAGCAGGTTTTGTTTTGTGGTCTTAGTGAAATAAATACAAACCGCGTGGTTGGTTTTGTAAAGGAGAATGAATATGCCGGGACAAATGTTTTTTTTAATGCCTGTAGTTTGGCCTTCCCGAATTAACCTTACATGAACCCGTTGAGTTGTCATCTAAATTCCGTCTCTAACATGTTTGACAAACATAATGTAGCAGCGAAACAATACTTCACCCTCTTTTCACCGTAATGCCTTTGAGGTAACAGCTACACCTCAAGGGTAGTTATTTAAGAGTCCCATTGTTTAATTGCAAATCAATTATGCTGCAATATTGGTTAAAGCAACTGAGGTAGGTACCCAGATGCATATGGGTGTCTCTCTACTGAAATCAAACCTTTCAGCCACAAATCTTATGTTGTCACTGAGATTAGTGTTTTCTCTATAAATAAAGATGTATTATATCATAACTTTTAGGTAAGTCCTTCCTTGGAAACCACTAATCTAAAGAAAGATGATAGTGAATGAAAGATTCTGCTGTAGCATTAGGACTTATGTATATGTGTGTCTTAAGTCATGGAAGGATTACTTAATCATATGTATATTCAAAGGAAAGATAAGCTTGCTTGGTTTATGATATAAACATCGATCAAGTAGATGCAAGTTGCATGTTTGGTTTCCTTTTTTTATAGAGAAGAATGAATCTCGAATTGTCAAATGATTGTTTTTTACAATATGTGTAGGTTGACAGTTTTGACTGAACATGCTTCATTGAAACTTCTTTTAAAATCTGCCACTAATGGGATACACTTTTCTGCAGTAACAACGAAGTATAAATCTTACCATTTCCACACCTAATGACACTGTGGTACAGGAGGTACATTACATATGGCATCAGAGCCAAAGTTGAAACACTTGGGCCTAATTGGGCTCAAAACGCTCCTACCTGTTTTACTTTGGAACTACATGTCTACTGACCTTGGAGTTGTGCAGGGGAGGCTGGAACATTAGCTCAAAATCACAATGAAGATGAACCAATACCTTGTGAGTTTGATGTGAGAACCGAGCATGTAAGTACACAGGTACATGGTTATTCTCTTGCTCACTTACGAATATGTTTCACAAATAGTTAAGACGATTGCTTCGTCTCTATTTTGAGTTGCAGCAATAAACTTTACTAAGGTTTAGGAGTCTTCTTGGAGAAACTCATGGTTGACGAAGGTATTATAGTAGTCCTATTATAATAGTAATGTGGGGTTGGAATTTGTAGATGAATTGGCTGCTAATGACTTGTTATATGTTAAAAGAATTCCGTGAGTCCATTGCCTGTCAAAATTTGGCTGATAACTTTGAAAGTGAACTTTGATTATGTTGGATTCCTGACATTGACCATTTCGGTTAAATACCTAGATTGAAATCCTTATTTGGTTTCCAAACTAAACCGGTTACATAGGCATCAATTCTTAATCTGTTTGTAGTTGATTGTTGAAATCATACTGATTGGAATCTCATTATTGATAAAAGAGTGTTCGACACGTTTCTTGATATGATAGAAAAATGAAGGATTGAAAGTTGATAATGAATTATGGTTAAAAATCCATTAGTAGAGGTTTGAAGTCTTGTATGGTAAAAATCTATTTGCTTGTTCACTAAAGTAAAAAAATAAATACAAATCAAACTGTATCTCTTTATGAATCGTGGCATTGCTGGATTGAGCATTAAAAAAATCCTTAAACAGAATGGCAAATGTACTTGATCCGTGTTGACCTCGCTAGGGGTATTGTGCATATTGGCGAATGATGTTATACGTACTGAAAATTTTCTGTATAGTACAAGTACCAGCTTTAATGAATTATTAGAGTCATGTTCTTAATGGTGAATGTTCTAGAAACGATTGCTTGCACTTGGATTTGAGCTCTTGATCTTGAATTATCTCATGTTGTGATTAGCCCATGGATGGTACTTTCATTTTGGTATTGATCTAGTAGACAAATATACTATTTGTTGGATTGCGATCATATGTCTATTTGTAGATTCTGGTAAGAACCCTAGAATTAGTTCTAGTGCTAGACTGTAGGATCTTGTTGGTAATCTTGTGATAAAAACCCTTAAGATCTTGATAGCATTATTGTTGCTTGGATGATGTTAAGATTGGCATTTTAAGAGCTTGTATGGATATTGAGGTTGGAAAAAATAAATGAGTTCGTGAATGCTGTATGATGTTACATGCTAACATGGTAGGATGGGCCAGGAACACTATCAGTTGGAGCCGACTGTTACAAAATATTTGTTGTCGTAGATAATGAAGTTAAGTACTAGTGTTGTTTTACTTGATTTGAACTGCTGGATCCCAAGTTTTACAGCCTAACTATGGATGATGTTGTTTACATAATAACAATGTAGGCTTCTCCAGGATTATGGCTCTTACTACAACCGATGTGCATTATGGTATGTGAATCATCTTGCATGTATAGTTGCGCTCAAATACTCAGAAAAGAGTAAGGAGTAATTTTACTAGATTATCTATGAGGCTATCTAGCTCGTAAATGGTGATTAAAATCGATGCAAACTATGAAACTCTGATAATTGATTATTGATATTTTTGGGATTATCCATGAATGCTTTAACTGACCACCTATGGGGGAATTGCAGGCATTGAAATTGGGGCCATGATGAGTGCTAAAGCTCTCGGATTGTAATGAGTTACAAAGATATGAGAAAAATCTCATGCGCATAAACTTGTTACCATGAGGAAAGTGGTGATGGAGGTAGTGGTTAAAAGCTACATTGTTTTTCCCTTGGGCCAGTGAGGGACCACTATGCAGTCTGGGGATGCCTAGATGTAAGACATTTTGGTTAAGACTCGTTCTACACACATTGAGAGGACTGTCACAAGAGTGGGGGACTCTGTGAAGAGAATAACCTCTAGACGTTGTGGGGTGTGCGAGAACGGAGTGCCTCAGCTTGGTGAAGCACCCTGAAGAGCACAAAAAGGAGATACGCCTAAAGAAGGGTATCGTCCTTGTGTTGGGTGGCTTGAATCAGTACTTGGGTACTGTCAGCACTTGGCGTGCTGGGATGGAAAACATCCAGAGAAAGAAACAATGGCAAAGCGCCCTGAATAGCACAAGAAGGAGATATGCCTAAGGAAGGGTATCATCCTTGTGTTGGGTAGCTTGGATTGGTACTCATAGTACTGTTAGCACTTGGAGTGCTGAGGACATCCAAGAAGAGAATAATGCCAGGAACATGTATGTGC